>JALHCC010000505.1:0-23492 GCA_024340765.1 Tolypocladium cylindrosporum
CCGGAAGAGCAGCCGTGAGGGGGGGGGGGGCCGGGTCGGGTGCAGGGACATGGGTATACAAAGAGGACGGGACGGGAAACAAGAGCATGGGATATCGAGACGGGACGAACAAACAAGAACACGGACGCAGAGACGACGGAACATATATGCCCCTGCGAGACGGGACGCGACGGCGGTCGCTGTACGACTGCGGGATGGATGCGCGCCTGGCCAGAGGCGCTGTGCAAAGTGTACACCATCTGTATAAAGCTCCCTTCTATATAAACTTCTACGAGGGCTCCGGCTCCTCGCCTTCACATACAGCACCATCCATGTGCACATCGTGAACCAACACCATTGATAACTAGACATGCTCTAATTCCATACTCAACCAGACGCCTCATACGCTCCCGCGTTCATAGGTATTTACACGTGTGGCGCGAAAACAACAGCCCCAGTGTCGTGCTCACTCCTTCAGGTACTTGAGGATCGCCTCCCGCTCCTCCACGGGCATGACCCTCAGCACGTCGCGCACTCCCTTGAAGCCCGACTCCTTGTGCCCGCGCACCACCTCCGACAGCTCGGCCGCGAGCTTCTCCGCCTTCATCACCTCCACCCTCTCGCCAATCGTCTTCCGCTCCTTCTCGTACCACTCGGCCACTTCCCTGTCCTTCTGCTCCCAGCCGACGATGCTGGACCAGCTCTCGAGCAGCTGCAGGTTCCTGGCCCGCACGTCGCTGGCCTTGGACGTGCCGCGGTCCTTGGCCGTCGACAGCACGCTCGTGGCCATGCGCCTGAGGATGTACTCCTCGTTGAGGCGCCGGCGCAGGCGCCAGTAGAAGTAGCGGCGCGCGTTGCTCCACTCCAGGATCTCCCGGATGGTGCCCTTGGCCTTCATGCGACCTGCGCGGTCGTGCAGGTCGGCGAACTGCACGGCGATCTGGGCGTAGACGGGCAGCAGCTGCTTCTCCCTCTCGACCAGCTTCTTCTTGATCGCCGCCGCCTCGTCGGGCTTCAGGGCCTCGTTGCTGAGCTGCTTCTTCAGGTCGGCGTACGTGGGGTCCATTCGCGCCATCGTCTCGAGCTGCTTCTCCTTGCGGTACTTGATGCCGACGATGCCGTCCGGCTCGAGCACGCCGCCTCGCGCCTCGACATCGGCGTACATCTCCATGGCCGTGGGGTTGATGGTGGGATCGACCACGACCCACGACCCACCGCGCAGCTCGCCAAAGGGCGGGATGTACACAAAGATGGGCTGCTCGAACTTGACCAGGGCGTCGACGATGAACGAACCGTACTTGAGAACCTCGTTGAACATGTCACGCTGGCCGCCCGAGAAACCTCTCCAGTTGGCCAGGATCATCAGCGGCAGCTGCTCGCCGTTGTTGAAGTCGTTGATGGCCTGCGCCGTCTTGAACGCCGAGTTGGGGTACCACACGCCGCCGGCCTCGTTGCTGACCTGCTCCATCGAGTCGGGGTTCGCAGGGTCGGCGGGCGTAATGTTCTCGACCGAGCGCGTCTCGACGGCGATGACGCCCATGGGGATGCCGCCCAGACGGGCACGGCCAACCACGACGGTCCGCGCCCAGCCGCCGAGCGTCTCGACAAACGAGTCCTTGTCGAAGAGACCGCTCTCGAAGCCGCCGTCGTCGTCGTGCTTGCCGGAAATCATCCACCGCACGTCGTAGGGCTGCTTCTGCGGCGGGCAGTACACGACGTCGCGGTCCCAGTCGTCGGCGCTCGGGCTGACGGGGACGGGGCCGTTGCGCTTCTCGGGCACAAACGACATCCACTCGACGATCCTCGACACACCCTCAAAGTCGTCGCGGGCAGTCATGTGCGAAACGCCGTTGCGGTACATGATCTGCGTGCCGCCGAGCTGCAGGTTGGACGTGTAGACCTCGCGGCCCAGCAGGTTGTTCAGGGCGGGCGCGCCAGTCAGGATGATGGGCTGGCCCTCGATCTGCACGGCACGCTGTCCAAGGCGGACAAGATAGGCGCCGATACCTACGCCATGTTAGTTTACGCCGAATACGAAGATTCATGAATGCACTTACCGACGGATCGGCACGTCACCAGAGTCACCGTAAAGATGTCGTTGTACGCCCGGCTCGTCTCACCGGCAATGAGACCAGAGCCCCTCAAGCACTCGACACCCAGGCCGTCCTCGCGTCCGATGATGGTGACAATCTTGTGGCGCTTCTCGCCGTCCTCGGACACCTCCTCGGTGATGACGTCGTTCTTGAAGCTCTCCTTGGTCTTCTCGTCCAGGTACAGGTATCGGAAGCCGCCGTCCTGCTTGGCCGGGTCGTTCCAGGCCACCTTGAAGTGCGGCATCAGCTCGTCGGCCAGGCCCAGGCGGGCGCCAGAGTTGGCCGAGAGGTAGATGCGCGGGATGCCCAGCTTGCGAGCAAGCTCGGTGCACTTGTGGAAGAAGTTGTCTTCCTTGGGGCCAAAGGAGCCGATCTTGTAGGTGATGTCGTTGGCGACGACGATGAAGCGGCGGCCCGAGGGGTACTCGGGGGTGCGGGCCTTGAAGATCCAGCCAACCATGCCGCACGTGTTGGTGCCGGGCTCCCGGTTGACCTCCTCAAGGGTGTCCTTGTCGTCCAGCACGAGCTCCGTGAAGGTGACGCACTCGCCCACCTTGGGCTGCTGCGACGCCAGGGCGGGCTGGCTCTTGATGGCCTTGACCCAGGTGTTCTGGGTCGCTTGGCGGAACAGCTCGGGGAAGTCGTACACGTACTGGGTTCCCATGAGGTGGGCCTTGTACCGCTTGGGCTGGAGGGCGTTCTTGGTGGCGTACGGCGTCGCGACGGACATGAGATGCATGGGGCCCTTTTCCTTGGTGCCGCCGATGCTGTGGAAGACCCAGTCGCCCTTCTCCGACTTGCGCTCCGCGTACATGTCGACGTCGACGACGTATCCGGACGTGTTGGTGATGACGACGCGGAGGGGCAGGGGGGTGCCGGTCCTGGGCTCCGTGCAGATGATGCGGATCTCGACCTGGGCCACGCGCAGCCTCCAGCCGCGGGCGCCGAAGCGGTCCAGGAAACCCTGGAGGCTGTGCTCGACCTCCTGGGGGTCCAGCTGGAAGACGGGCGTGAAGTTCATGAAGATGTGGTTCAGATCCGACGAGTTGTTGCCGATGATCTCGAGCGCGTCGAAGATGTCGTTGATGACGCGGTCGGCCTCGGAGATGAGGTACTCTGCCGTCGGGATCTCGTCGCGGAGGCGGCCGGGCCGGATCACGGCGCGGGTAAAGTAACGCTTGTCGGTGTCGACGGCCCTGCCGACGGCCTCGTAAACGTGAATGTTCTTGTTCTCCGTAAAGACCGGCTTGATGTGGAACTTGGTCAAACGCCCCAGCTCCAGCTGGAAGGCCAGCGCTGGCTCGCTGTGACGGATGCTGTCGTCCTCCTCGTAGTCGGGCCCGCGGAAGGTGTAGTGCCCCGGGTACGAACCGTCGCTGTGGCCGCAGATAAAGGTCAGGCGTCGCACGCCGCGGACGAGCAGCTCGCTCTTGAACTGCTGGACGATGGGCTGGATGCGCGCCATGATCTCCTGGTCATCGCCGCTCTCGGCATCCCGCACCGCCACGTTGATGACGGCGGACAGCTCCTCGTCCTTCTTGACCTCCTTCTTGACCGCGCTGAAGGGCTTGCGCTTGCCGTTGAGGTCCGCGAGGATGTGCGTGCCGCTGTGCTGCTTCTTCTGCTTGTTGTGGAAGGCCAGCGTCTCCAGCGCCTTGGGGAGCAGCTCCTCGGCCTCGTCAATGTACTTGCAGGGGACGATGATGCCCTTGCGCGTCGGCTCCTCCTCCCACTTGCTGGTGAGGTACGACATGTCGCTGATGGAGTAGATGCGCTTCATGTTGGGCTCCAGGCCGCTGGGCGTGCCGGGGGTGGACGGCACGGCAGACTGCAGCGGGAGGCCGAACTCGGACTGGCCAATCTTGCGCAGCTGGAAGTCCCAGGACACAAACTGGGGGTTGTCTTTCTCGTCGTTGTGGTACTCGACCTGCTTGAGGATGTAGGCACGGTACGCACGGCGGACGTAGACCTCGAGCGCCGCCAAGCCCACCCAGGGGTCGTCGTGGCCGAAGAAGAGCGGGATGACGTCGAAGACGGTGTACTTGGAGTCGACGACCTCCTTGATGACCTCAAGGCTCGGCTCGCGGTGGTCCCACCCGCTCTCGCCGTAGCGAGACTCGATGACCGACGAGCGCAGGATGTGCTCCATCTGGGCGGTGCGCTCCTCCATCGACGGCAGCGAGCACTGGATCATGATCTCGCGGGCCTTGAGCGAGACCTTGGAGGTGACGCGCGACGAGAGCTCCGTCAGCCTGCGGAGCGGCTCGCGCAGGAACTTGCCGACGTTGCCGACGTTGGGTTTGTTGGGGCGGTACTCGTCGAGGATGGCGAGCACGAGCGAGCTCTTGGCGTTGACGCGGCTGTGGGAGAGAACCGTCTGCAAGACCTTGTCGATGCTGTCCTTGTTCTGGTCACGCAGCTTGAGAACGACGCCGTCGTCCTGGGCCTGGCTCAGGAAGAGCTTCTCCACCTCCCAGTACGCGTCCAGCAGGCCCTCGACGAAGCGCAGCTCCCGCACCTTTTGGCCGTCGGCATAGATGTCGAGGATCTCGGTCAGCGGGGCAAGCGTCGTCTTGAGCAGGGCGGCGTCGCCGTCGGCAACGCTCTCCTCGATGAACTTGTGAAAGGCCTTGTACAGAGCCTTGGCCGGGAACTCGACTTGTCGCGCCTTGCCCCGCTCGACGATCTGGGAGAACTGGGCATCGAGCTTGGCGGGCATGCGGGCATGCAGCGCAGAGAACTGCGCGTTCCACTCGCTGTAGGGAAGCTCGGGGTTCCGCAGCACCTCGATGAGCTCCTTGAGCGCGGGCGCCATGATGACGGAGTTGTCAAAGCCCATGAGGATATTGTTGACGATGTTGCGCAGGACGCTGAAGCGCTGTGCGGGCTTGCTGCCGACCACGACGGGGTCGCCGTAGGGGGGCAGCTTGTCGACAAAGGCTTGGGCCTGCTTGACACGGCTCGGGTCGTCGAGGGCGAGGATGCCCAGGATGTCGCCCGCCTCGAGCGTGGCGCCGGGCTGCTTGATGAGCTGCACAATGCCGTCCTCCTGGGTGACGAGGGGCATGTACATCTTCATGACCTCGACCTCGGCAAAGGTCTGGCCGGCCTTGACGTGCGCGCCGTTCTCGACCGAGTACTTGACGAGCTTGCCCGGGCTGGGAGTCCGCAGCTGGGTCGGGTCGTTTTCCTGCTCCAGCAGGCACGTCTTGCTGTCGATGGAGAGGCGCGTCGCGCCGACCTCCTCCTTCCAGTAGATGTTGTGGCTGTGGCCATCGAGCAGGATGAGCAGACCGCCGTCGCTGAGGGCGCGGACGCCGACGGAGCACTTGGAGCCGTTGATGAAGAGGTGGTAGCTATCGGCGCTGGCGCGCGTGGCCGTGAACTTGTAGCGGTAGCCCTCGTAGATGAAGTCGATGTTGAAGACGGTCTTGAGGATGTCCTTGGAGGGGACCTGGCCCTTTTCCAGGCCGGCGCGGTACTCGGCCATGCACGACTCGCTGGCGATGTGCGCCTTGGTGGTGGCACCGCAGACAACGGCGAGCATGGTGTCGGGGCGCTCGGCCGTCAGCCGCTTGGAGATGAGCTCGTCGAGCCAGCCGGTCGAGATGGTGTTGTCCTCGAAGGCCTCCGTCTCCAGCAGCTTGATGAGGTACTCGACCGTCGTCCTAAAGTCACCGCGGATGCTCAGCTCCTTGAGGGCGATGACCATGTGCTTGCGCGACGCCTGCCGGTTCTCGCCGTAGGCAAAGATGTGGCCAAACTGGCTGTCGGAGAAGCTGTGGATGCCGCCCTGGGTGCCGACGGAGAAGTAGCCCCAGACGTTGGAGCTACTCCTGAAGTTGAGCTCGTGCATGACACCGTTGGACGGCTTGAAGCCCTCGCCGGGGTCCTCGGAGGTGATGCGGCAGGCCGTGGTGTGACCGGTCGGGGTCGGCCGCCGCTGGGTCGACGAGGTGGCCTCGTGCTTGAACTCGAAGTCAATCTCGCTCGAGGTCCTGGGGTCGACGCCGTACAGCAGCCTGATGTCGCGGACGCGGTGGAGGGGCAGGCCCATGGCGATCTGAAGCTGGGCGGCGGGCAAGTTAACGCCGCTGACCATCTCAGTCGTGGGGTGCTCGACCTGGAGACGGGGGTTGAGCTCGAGGAAGTAGAACTTGTCGTCGGCGTGCGAGTACAGGTACTCGACGGTGCCGGCGGAGACGTAGCCGACGAGCTTGCCGAGGCGCACGGCGGCGTCCTCCATGGCCTTGAAGGTGTGGGCCTTTGCGATGGTGACGGGGGCCTCCTCGATGATCTTCTGGTGGCGACGCTGGACGGAGCAGTCGCGGCCGAAGAGGGAGATGTTGTTGCCGTACTGGTCGGCGAGCAGCTGGACCTCGAGGTGCCTGGCGTTGCCGGCCAGCTTCATGATGAAGATGGGGGAGCCGGGGATCTCGCTGGCGGCGGCCTTGTACAGGGCCTCGAAGCCGTCGGGGCCGACGGCCTTGCGGATGCCCTTGCCGCCGCCGCCCTCGGAGGCCTTGATCATGACGGGGAAGCCAATCTCCTCTGCCTTTTCCAGGCCCTCTTGCCACGAGGTGACGCAGCCCTTGGCGTACACGTCGTCGGGGACGGTGACGATGTCGTGCTCGTCGATCTCGACCTGGTCGACGCCCGTCCCCGACCAGGGGATACAGGGGACGGCGGCGTGCTGCGCGACGATGGTGGAGGAGATTTTGTCACCGAGCGACCGCATGGCGGAGCCGGGGGGGCCGATGAAGACGATCTTGTTGGGGGAGGCGGCCAGCGACTCTGGCAGCTTGGGGTTCTCGGAGGCGTGGCCCCTGGTTCCGTCAGTACAGCTCCCGCAACACAGCGACCGCGGTTGACTTACCAGCCGGCCCAGACGGCGTGGACATCCATGCGCTCGGCAATGTCGACAATCAGCTCGACGTTGGCGTAGTTGTGGTTGTTGGTGCCGCCGGGGACCTCGACGTAGTGGTCGGCCATGCGGATGTAGTCGGCGTTGGCCTGGAGGTCCTCGGGGGTGGCCATGACGGTGAAGTGGATGGCGCGCTCGTCGCCAAACGTCTCGTAGGCCCATTTCCGCACGGAGCGGATCTCCTTGACGGCGGCGATGCCGTTGTTGGCGATCAGGACCTGGTGCCAGTCAGTCAGTTGCGTCCAAGCTCCCACGCGCCTCGGCGCCTCCCACGGGGCATGCTCACGTTTGTGATGACGGTGTGGCCGTCGTTCTGGGCCACAAAGTCCTTGACCTTGCTGGCGGGCGCATTGGCCAGCTTGTTGCCGCCGATGAAGTGGTCGGCGATCTTGTGCTTCTCGGCGTACGACGCCTTGCCGTTGGCGACGGGCACCGTCCGGCCGGCGCCGTTGGACGCTGCTTCCGGCATGGTCGCCGTGGCTGGTTCTGAGAAGACGAGGAGAGGAGGATCAGGCGGATCGAGGGGAGAGGGCCGCTCAAGGCGTCATGAACCCCGGAGCTCTCGCGAAGCCTGGGAGGGAGGATTCGAGGGCTGCGCCACGCCCAATGCACGCTGGAGAAGGAAGAAGACGAGTCGAAGAAACGAAGATTAGGGGCGCGATTATGAATGCCCGTTGCGAGGGGGGATCGCGGGCTCGGGGAAGAAACGGAGGAGTCTGGAGGAGGATAACGTCGGGTGAGCGGTTGCAGAGTCGAGCTTTGCGCCAGGCCGGTGAGAAGCGAAGGCCTATGATGGATGTATCAATCTGTTGGGGTCAGCGCGAGCTGGCACTGTCCCGTCGGGGGCGCGGCAGAAAAAAAGATGGAGCTCTGCCGCACAGTGCGCGGCGCCAGGCTGCAGTGGGCCGGGTCGACTTCCGATGACTTACAAGGGCGAGGTCGCCGCAAGACACGCTCCGGTTCGATGATTAGTTGCGAGTACCTACGAGGAGGCGAAGGAGCGCGAGGGAATGCACGGCAGGGAAAGCAGAGGAGTCGAGGTATGCAGCGCAATGGGATACACCTCCGTCATCAACATCTCCAGGCCTCGCTCCAGGCCTCGTTCCATTGGCTCCCAGCCGCCTTGGCGCTACTTCCGCCTCTCGACGAATTCGGATTCACCATGACCATGAAGCACGCCGACCGCCAGCAGACTCAACTAGCTCGCGGGACTAGGCCAAGCCCTCCAATCGGTGGCGATGTATTTCCTTTGTGCCGCCTCGCTGCTCTGAGGCTGTGACGTCGCAGCTGCAGGGACATGCACTTTCAGCCGCCAGCTTTATCGATAGCCACAGTGCGGCTGTGGTGGGCGTCTGGCAGCCTCATCCGCGCAATTCCCAACCCGAAATGCATGAATACAAGACCACACTCGAGCCCGGCATGGCCACACGTTCGTCGCCTACGGAGCGTTCGTACTTCGGATACCGTTCGCAGCGGGCAGCGGTACAGCGGCGCGAACCGGCTGCGCATGCAACCACGCCGCCAACTTGAAAACTCCGTGCCGGCCTGGCGCTTATTGGAGCCACGCGGGTCCGGACGCAGCCAGGAATGTCAGTCTCCGTCTCGCCGCGACGTCTTCCGACAACGTAATCCCTCCGCTGGCCTGGCCTCTGCTTCGGTTTGTTTCCACGCAGCGAGCAGCACGCGTCCTCCTCTCCATCCAGCGACGCGCCTCTCCATCCAGCGACGCTCTCCATCCAGCGACACGCTCACTCCCCAAGACAATGCCTAGGTAAGAACGCAGATTGGCTCCCCCAATTGTTGAGCACCATAGCCCCCTAACCAGCGCCCCCCCAAGCCCTGGACCCATCCGCCAACACCGTCCCCCGGCCGCTGACCCGAAGCTCGGGTCATCCCCAACATTGTCCGTCCAGCGGAGCCAATCGATCCCCAGGCTCCACCTCCCTTCCACCACATCCCATCCATCCTTGACCCTAAAGTGAGCCCGAGCCGATGCTGGTTGCAGCATAACTGTGTACGGAGTACGAAGTAGAGTACTCGTACTACGGAGTACGGAATGCTCCACGGAGTACTCGTACCGCAAGACAGTGGACGTGGGCTGCAACTCCGCCTCCTCTTACTCGTAGGCAATCAAGTCGGCGACTTCTTCGGCGCCTTCTCCCGCCCCCACGGACTCCGTCCCCCCGTCTCTCACCGGGCGTTCCGCATGCGACCCGGACCGCGCCAAATCAGGCACATGAAGCTTCTCCCGTCTTGCACAGGCGACATGGACTTGTCTGCTCGGTTCTGCAGCCAGTATCGCCCGATCGAGGCTTCGGCACGTGGAACTAAGCACCGGCTCCTGCACGTCACGGCCAGATCCCGTCACGGCCACATCGCGCATCGCCAGTCATCATATACTGCGTCCTCGACGCTTTATTACATAACTACACCTCCCCTGCTCCCTCCCAACGGCACCCAGCTCATGACAAAAGAAAATTGTGCGCAACGAGCAGGCACAGTCTAGACGTGCCTGGTTTATATCATGTCCCCCCTCAACAGCATTCTCTTCCCGCCGGCCAACCTCTGTGACCCAGCCCACGCCCGCGGCCAAAATAGCAGAACCCCAGAGCGGAGAAACTCCCAAATGTGCTGTGAATCGACTTCGTAATCATCGTGAAGAAACCCCCTTCGCCTTTCTCGTAACCGTGTCATCGCAAAGGAAAACCGAAAAAGCAAAAAACTACAAGGGTATAGATAAGTGAGCAATCGCGCCGGCACTCTACCCACTGCGTCCCCAAAGTCAACAGTCTGCACGCTCCGTGGCGGCGGTCAATACGTCTCGCCCAGGTCGCTCAGCTTCCTGCCGCCGGATGTGCCCGGCCGTCCCATCGACTCTCTGGGCGCCGGCACGCCTGTGCTCGGCCGCCGACCTCCGCTCTGCCGCCGCACGCCCGGCGCCGGGATCGCGCCGCCCGGGACCGGGATGCCTGTGGCGCCCGTGACGCCCGACTCCGTCTCCAGCTTCGAGTATGTCCCTCGCCGGCTCGGCGTCCTGAACTCGCCCTCAAACTCCTCGTCCATGCGGCTGATGCTCGCCGAGCGGCCATGCATCGGCCCGCTCATCGACGACCGCGGCCGGCCGAGGGGCGTTCGGGTCCCCGACATGGACGTGCGCGACATGGGCCGCGGGGGAGCAATCATGTCGTTCCTCGACGCCGGCCGCGCGTACGAAGAGATGCTAGCTCTTGAGCTTGGCCGGCTCATGTCGGGGTCCGGTCCACGGTTCGGCAGCGGCCCGAAAGACAGACGGCTTATCCCCGACGTGCTAAGTCGCGGGACGTGGCTCTTAGACGTCGAGGCGCGGGGGTTGTAGTTGGTCGGCGTCGTGTCATCCGCGACCACCGACGAAGCCGACGACCCGGCGGTGCGTTTCCGGGACCGGATGGTGACCGACGCCGGCACGTTGGTTCCGGCGTTGACGGACCTGGGCGAAGCGCGAGGCGGCGTGTTGGCCGGGGCGGGGAGCTTGGACCGGACCGAGTGCACCCTGGCCTCGAGGCGCTGCATCTGCGCCGTGAGCGAGCGGATGTGGGAGAGCGAGTTGGAGGCGGGCAGCTTGTGCGTGGCGAGACGGCCCTTGTTGGGTCGGTTCGCGGGGGTGCGCAGGGGCGCGCCTCCGCCCGAGATGCGGCTGCCGGCCGCGCGGGTCAGCGTCCCCGTGCCGGGGTTGGACCGCGGCTTGGGCGTGACGCTGTTGTCGAGCGAGGGCAGCCGGGACTTGCGCAGTCCGCCGGCGATGCTGGCCCCCTTGGCAGCCGCCGTCGACTTGGGTACGGGGGCCGAGGCGTCGGACATGGGCGGCGACGGCGGGTCGTGCACCTCGGCGGCGGACAGGGGCTTGGTGTCGGGCGGCGTCGTGATGAGCGGCGAGCTGGCCGTCGAGTTGGGCGACGCCTCGGCGTTCTTGTCAAACGTCGGCGAGCCCAGCACCGACAGGTCCGTCGAGATGCTCGACAGGTGCCGCGACTCCTGCTTCTTGATCTTGTCCTGCATCAGCTCCGCCTCAATCTTCAGCTCGGCCAGCTCCTCGCGGAGCCGCTGCGACTCGATGCGCAGCTTCTCGCGCTCCTGCTCGCCCGACTTGATCTCCTCCTCCATCAAGACGGCGCGCTCGATGGCCTGGTTGTACTTGGACTCCATGTCCTCGAGCGACGACGTCGTGTTGCGCGCCTGACGCTCAAAGTCGTCGTTGGCCACCTCAATGTCCCGCAGCTTGAGCTGCAGCGACCGGTTCGAGTCGCGGAGCGTCGTAATCTCCTTTTCGAGTCCGTTCTGCGCCGCGCTGGCCTCGGTCTTGGACTCCTTATACTTCCTCTGCGCAGCGAGTCAGCCGGCGTCTCCTCGGGCTGCGGCCATGGGCAAGGCCACACGTACCTTCCATTCCTGCACCTCGAACCCCAACGTCTCGGCTTTTTCTTGCAGGATCCGCTCCTGTTTCTCGGCGCGGTCAATGTCCTTTTCCAGCTCCTGCTCCAGCTCGCGGCTCGACTCTCGAAACTCGGCCAGCTCGCCCTCGAGCAGCTCGTACTGCGCCTTGTACCACGAGAGGGCATCTTCGGCGCCGTTGGCCTCGCTGGGAGGCGAGGACGGAGGCTCGGCCATGGTGGGTGTTGTGTCGGTCGCGCCTAGGACGGGGTGTTGCACCGTTTATCCCATATGCAGGACGATGGAGAGCTGCGGCCTTGACGGATGCGACGAGACGGGAGCTGTTTTCTCCGTGTTTGCGAACAAATGAAAGCGGTCGTGAGTGCGTCGCCGAAGGGAGCGTGGGCGTCGCGACCGAGTGGGCCAAACGGGGAAGACGGAAGAAGAGCGAGAATGATGGGGACAAATCCGTCCGTCGCAAGTCGAGCAAACTGGCCGGCTGCTTCTCGCCGGCTGCGTCTCGCGTCAGTCGCGCCGTCGCCATCGCCGCCGCCACAGGCAGGGAGCATGGCGCTGCACTCACCGGTATGTCTGAGGGGCCTCGTCCTCGGGACCCAACAGCGGGCCGCGCTGTCGACCGCAAAGGCAGGCTGCGCGTCTCTGCGGAGAAACGGGCCGCCGCTGCGCTATCTACGGGCGCAGACAGACTTACCTTGTGCCTTACCTGTGGCTAGAGGCTGCGGAGCCCGTGTCGTCGTCGTTGTCGTCGTCGGATGGTGGTTGTTGCATGTTTTGGCCCGTGACGCCCGCTGTTGATGCGACGCATCGAGGGCCCCTGGGCGCTGCGAGCCGGCGCTATGCCGTTTTGGGCTTGGCGCCTGGCGTCATGGGCAACCGCGCACTCGCTGGCTGGCCTCTACGTCACGTGCGAGGAGCAAACAGCAGCGACATTCACTCCCTGGCTATTCCTGTGGACGCGATGGAAATTGAAGATTATTGGAAAACTTCCAGTGTCCGCATAGCTTCTTGGGGATGCATACGGGGGAGCTGCTCTGTCTGATGTGGCGGCGTCGTCCAGGCAGAACACAAGCAAATTCGCATGAATGAGAGTGCTATTTATAGCAAACAACCAACACTCAGATGAAGCGTAATTGCCCTTTCAAAGAAGAAACTATGAGTACCACATGCCAAAAACGATACAGCAAGTCCCTCTAGAAATACGACATTGCTTCAACACCATGAGCTTTTCGTATGGCCTCAGAGAAACCAGCTTGGCGACATCCGCGAGCTATAGGGTACTCCGTACTCCGTACTTCATAGCCAACCAAACAACGGTTGCACGAGCATTGACGACTTGACGTGCATGAGGCAGCATGAACGAAGCCTGGGGTCTAACATTTGTCTCATTTCAAGTCCCAGGATTGGCACGGAAGCCCATTGGCGCTTGGTGAATATTCTGATTTCCCTTACAAGGTAAGCTAAAAATGCCGCTTGCCGCTTCGCGCTGCAGCCGGGTATCATACACTCATTACACATGATTGACTCTCAAAGTCTCGGCCGTCCAGCCCCCCATGCCTTCTTCGCTCTCCTCGCCCCCGCCGTGGCAGCCCCAAAGTTGTGCAGCCGCTCCCCTATCAGGTACGCCTCGTCGCGGATCCCGGCCTTCCAGCCATTAAACACCTTGGCCATGCCGACGGCGTGCTTCACCATGACGGCCGCGATCGCCGCCGCTGGATACGAGAGCCGGTAGACTACTGCCAGACCGGCAGCGTCGGCGTCTGTGCCCAGAGCCTCCATCTTGATCAGGAAACTCGCCATCAGCGGCGGTCCAAACGTGGCCACGGCCGCAAGGGTCATGCCGGGGACGACAAACGCCCTGGTCAGGATGCCAATGTCCGGCCGCAGCCACCCGCGACGCACGACGGTTCGCACCGCCATGGCCGCGCGGCTGTCGGGGAAGAGAGACGTTATCATCCTCGTCCCGAGATTCAGGTAAAGCAGTCCCAGAGTCCACGCCTGGATGACGCGAACCGTGTGACGGCCCGCCTCGTCGTTCTGCTGCGCCCCTGCCTGAGCTGCTGGAGCTGGCGGGTTCATGTACGTGTGCAGCGGAATGGTTATGTACAGTTCCATCATGGTCGAAAACAAGAATGGGAACACGACGAGGAGGAACAGGTAGGCGTAGGCGAGCTTCAGGCCGCGAAGGATGCCAGACATGGCGCGCCGGCCGGCGTGGCCCTCCGCAACCTCGCCCCATGCCTTCCTTGCCCAGCGCTGCGCCTTGGCTGTGATGCTCCGCAGGCACAAGACGGAGTGGGCGACTGTGCCGAGGATGTATATCCCAATGCTAAAGGCGTAAATGTCGTTTGTCCGTATGCCCTCTGGAATCAGCGCCTTGAACATGGTCCTGCCTAGCGCGAGCGGAGCGATTGTGATGCCCACGCCCGTGACGGCCGCGAACAGCCAGATGAACAGGATGAACAGGAAGACCCTGGCACGAAAGTTGGGCGGAACATAGACAATCTGGTACTGGCTGGATGAGTAGATGTCGCTGTCGGCATTGCCGTCCTTGCGCCGGTTGGCCTCATTCACGGCGAGAAAGACTCGCTTGCCCTTGGGGATCTTGACGCGGTCGGATGCCGGCGCGCGTACGAAGCGTCCGCTCTTGACGAGCTGCCCGGAAGCCACGAGGTGCTGTTTCCTGCGCCTCAGGATCCTCTCTTCGCGGTTTGAAACTGGGGGATTAGGCTTGGCGTCGCCCCCTTCGAATGTGTCCCGCCATGTCTTGGGAATGACCTGGTTGTGCTCGTCCAGCTCGAGCAACAATGACTTGCACCACGACTGGCGGTCCGGCGAATCGAGGCTGAGCTGCAAGATGCCCTCTTCATCGATTTGGCGCTCGCCAAAGAGGAAATAGGTGAGTCGTAGGCCGCGAGCGCACTTGCGGAACCACCACGTGTACATGGCGTGCAGCCCGTCGCTCGGCTTGAAAATCTTGACGGCCTGGGGCATGAGGAAGTTGTAGAACAGGAGATCAACAGGAAATTCCAAGACCGGCTCGTTGGACGAATAGTGAATCGGCAACACCCCGGGCATGGCAAAGGAGAGACCCCAGACGACGCCGCCGAGACAAACTATGACCAGGGCGCCGTAGACAAACGCAGAGAAGAGGATTTTTCGGAGCTGCGTCGTGAGGTTTCTCTCGAGCACGTCACGAACGGGGTGGAACTCGGGGTCGTCAGGGTCTCGTATGAAGTCTATCGAGGCAGTTAGCAGTTGGTCTAAAGAACATGACGCTGGGGGCCACGTACACAATACACCTGGTCGCATGATTTTGCGGCACATAGACACAAACAGCGCAAAGTGGAACATGTATCCCGTGCCCACAAACCAGTGGACAAAGACCGACGTCAGAGGGAAGTTGTACGTAAAGAGGACCCGAGACTTGACCGTTGCGTTCTCGAACAGGGGCATCAGGGCGCCGTCAAGTAGGAGGCCGCAATACAGGGGAAAGACTAGCATCTCGATGCTGATGATGATGATGACCTTGACGATGCCGCTGGCCTGGTGAAGCGTGTCGATGACGCCGGCTTCCCACACCTGCATCATGTTGCCCCTCGAAAAGGGCGTACCTCTCCTCAGGTACATGGCACTGATGGCAAAGATGGTCAGGTACCCAGCGAGAATGGCCCAGAACCGATCGAGGCCTGGCCAGTATGCCAGCTTCGGGTCAACGGGTGGGCGCGTCTCCGTCCCGCTCAGATCGATGACCCACGAGCCGGGATCGAGAAGCAGCCAGAAGACGGTCCTGGTATTGACCGCGGCCGAGCCCGCGACGCTGGCAATTGCCGACAGAAGCTTGCCATCGGCAAGGTTTAGGCTGACGGCGGTGATGGAGGCAAGCCCAGCGTAGATTCTGTGGAAGACTGACGCGATGTTTTCCTTGACGATGAGGAGAGCCTCGTGGCTAATTGCAGAGAAGTTTTGCATCTCCGAGGCGGACGTGGGAAAGTCCATCAGGGCGTACTCCACGACTCGGTTTCCAGCGCCCGTCCACACGCCCCACGAAGCCTTTCTCGCCGAGACGATCTGGGCTCCCAAGGCTCCGCCGACGAGGCCGGTGAACATGTCCACGAGATTCAGGAAACCCCACGAAGCCAGCCCGCCGAGCATGACTCCGGCGTCTTGCACGACCTTGGAGAACTCGAAAAGCATGCGCACAAGCTGCATCGGGTTCGCGACGGTCCAGACGGTGACCCGACCAATGTTGTAGGGGATAAAGATGCAGGCAAAGATGGTGACTGACACCAGAACCGCGCAAAAGATGGCATTCTGGAACAGCCCGGCGATGGGCCCGCGCATACCAATGAGCTCCATGACGCCCTCAAAGTCCTCGAGGTCTTCCATGGCCTCGGGATCCAGTCCTGCCCCCGCGGCGTCATCAATGTCCCCGACATCAGCGTCGGCATTGTCGTCGGCGCCTTCGCCCATCGGGACATCGACCCAGGCGTCATCGTCGCCGTCAGTGTGGTCGTCGATATTGGCATGTTGGTGGCCGTCCAGGTCACCCCACATGAAGTTGGCGACACGACCTGCCAAGCCTGCTGGTTCCTGGTGGCCGTGAGGAGCAGGTTCCTCGGCTGGGTTGTGCTCTATCGCTGGGATGTCATGAAGCGGCAGCTCATCGGTCTCGTCTTCTGAGTGATTGTGGGCTTGAGCCGTCCCGTTTTGATGCGGGGCGTGACCAGCATTGGCTTCATCGACCGGCAAGTCGTCCTGGAATGAAGACGACCTGAAGACAATGGCACTGGGTGGCATCATCGGCTCCGACTCGTCGACACCGCCATCATGTTGCAAGTTGGCAAAAGACCAGTTGTTGCTCCCCAGGGGGTTGACTGAATCGTGATGACGAGGGCCATCAGAGACAGCACGCGGCCTCGATGGACCGGCTTCGGCCAGTGGCTCTGGAGTCGGCTCGGGCAATCCTGGCAGCCATGCAATCTCTTTCCCCTTTGATGCAGTGCTTGCCGGAGTAGAGGTGTCCATGTCGCCATTAAATATTTGGCTGAACATCTCAGGAACAGGGCTAGGTTCCTCAGAAAAGGTCGGGTGCATGATTGGCGCCGTGTCAAAGGACTTGGCGAACTCGCGGGCCACATCCTCGCGCTTCATTATGGACCGTCGGGTGACATCGACCCAGTAGCTGAGTTTCTCCTGGAGACCCTCTTCCTCGACAATCTGTAGGATCTGCTCCGAGTCTCCGCCCGCTCGGCGATATATTCGAAGATAGTCAATAACGCTGGCGCGCTCGTCCAAGCTTTCGTCGCTTGCTGGCGCAGAGTCTTGGCTGAGCCGGCTTGGGCCCGGTCCTGGTGCGTCATTCTCGGTATAATCGGCGTCGACACGGCTGGAGTGAGGTTCATCATTTTGCCGTGTATCGATTTCTGTATCACCGACGCCCGCCGCAGGTTCCCAGCGTGTGGGCCTGGCCTGTTGATTGTCGTCGTCCAGCGTCTCAGAGTCGGAATCGGATTCGACCGGCTCCCGCAGCAGCTCTACTGCCGCCACGGCATTGTCGGCTTGCCCCTCCGCGGGCGGGTTGTTTTCAGGCTCCTCGAAAGCAGCACGCATATTGATCTCTGGCTGCTGCTGCACTACGTAGTCGCGTACGAGAATGACGAGGATGAAGCACACAATGACTAGGATCGTGATTATCTGGCCCTCGAGAACCGTGACGATGGCTCGATTCAAAGTCGGGCTTCGCGTCAGGTTGCGAAGGAAGCTCACGTCGCTGAGGAGGGACGAAGCCGCGGGAGTGGCGAGAGTCCCGTTGGCCGCGAGGGAGACATTGCCGGAAGATTCAGCGGCGATGTCAGCGCGGCCGACCTTGATGGGCATGCCGAGCGAGCCAAGCAGAATGCGAACGAGATATTCGGAAATGTCCTCACCGTCCAAGCCCTTGAGCATCGCGGCGGCTTCCGCGGCGGAGGTTGTGGCGGAAGCCAGGAGAGGGCTGGCCGGGCACGTCCCGACATCTGCCATGGACGCCGACAGCCACAACTCGTCCGTCTCGTTTGCGCGCGAGAGGAGTGAGCTGCTGCCCAAGCCCTCGTCGCTGACCCAGAACATGAAGGACCAGACGGAGCGCATAAAGTACGGCAGCCAGCACACCCAGACACTGACGGTGACGGCGGCGCGTAGCCAGACCAGCAGGTGTCGCAACACGAACCTGGCCATGTGCTCGACGCAGATGTGCACAGGTAGCGTCTTGGGCATGTCGGGGGCGTAGAGCTTGGTGAAGCGGAAGGACGTCTTGCAGAGCTCGCAGTACTTCTTCTGAGAGTGCGAGAGCCACTCCATCAGGCAGTCCTGGTGGACGTACTTGATGCTGCCGCTGCATTTGCACGGGTAGAAGAGCGGCTCGGCGGCGGTGCCATCGCCACGGCATATCCGACAGATGGGCGGAGCGGCATCGTGGGCTTGGATGGGGGCTCTCGGACGTTCGGTTCGCGGCGTCGGTCGCAGAAAGGAGAGATCGGAATCCCGGTTGGCCGCAAAGAGGTCGTCATCCATGGTGCGCGACCACGGCGATGCGGCGAGAGTCGATGATCCCGCAACGGGGAGGGGACAGGCTAACGCAGGGCAGGCGTCGGAGGAACCATGAGGGTGTCAACCGCGTGGTTGGTGGAGGGAACACGGGTGCTGTTGGATCGTTATGCACGCTGCGGTCGCGTTGTACCCCCGGCCCTACGAGGGGAGGTGGCTTGGAGTCGTAGGATGACGGGTCGCTGTGGGGAGGCGGCAGAATGAAGCGGCCGGACTAGGTGGCTTTGTAGGGGTGCGTGTTCGGATGGTGAGGCGAGGAGGTTCGTGCTGCGATGAGAGAGACGAGTTGTTCTCTTAATCGTTGGCTGCGGATGGTGGGAGCTCGGGACGGGGACGGAGAAAACCGCATCCCACGGGAGCACTTGCCACTGACAGCGGGTGAAGTGTGAAAGGTACTTTGGCGCTACCGCAGTTGTGGCTTGAATGGGGCGATGTTCAATGTATATCGCGGGTCGCCCGAACATGCGGCCACGGGCGCGGTACCAGTGCATTAACCAGAGCATCATGAAGTGAAGACGACTTGAAGCTTGGAGGTCTGCATTGTCCGTTCACTCAACAAAGGATTCATGCCCATCTACTTTCGCAGGCCAATCGACTGCGCATCGAGATGCCCGGTATCGCACTGGGCGTCCGCCTTGATGTCATGGCAGCGATAACCTTCAGCCTGTCCAGCTGGATGGGCTCAAACAAGGTGGCGGCGGCCTGCAAGAACAGGCTGGGACACGGCATCCAGGGAAGCACCCCGGCATCGGTTCGGGGTACGAACATGTATAATCTGTAGGCATGATCTGGCGGTGGTCGACATCCATTGGACCACAGCTGATGGCAGTGGTGGTGGTGTCGGCCAAAAGCAAGCTTCCCAACGCCTGCCATGACGTGCCTCGGGATCCATGTGCTCTCACCAGCTAAATACGGCCCGCGGGCAAACGTCACCGGCGCCCTGATTGTCGTGGCCGCTTCCCTCCTCAACACCATCCCTGATACAATCCTCGCATGATACCACTGTATGTACAGCTTCCCCATCGTGAGATTCGCGAGGAACTGCTGTGGATCCGCGCCTGTCGCAGCCTCGCAGGTGCTGTAACAACCCCGTCCTCACCTCGTTGCGCTGCGACAGCCCCTGCACCACCAGCGCTAGGCAGGCCGGCCAAAAGCCCCGTGCCTGGCCGGAAGAAATATCCATCCTTCACCTTGGCCGTGCCTCGGCGAACGACCATCTCCAGCTAACATTTGAGGGCTGCAGCTTCACTTTTCCCTTCCGGTCTCCATTACCCCTCGAGGCACAGGCAATCGCGGCGTGTCTGCCATTCGCTATCCTCCCTCCTCGTACCCTTGCCGCGGCCGGATCTCGCGCCAACGCCAACGCCAAAGCCAACGCCCACGCCCACCCCGTCGACTGCCTCGTCTGGCCTCAAGCGATCACATCACGACGCATTGCTTGCTTCCGATAGACACCCTCCGCCATGGCCGAGTCCAGCGGCTCACTCAAGCCTGGCGACGGCTCTACTAGTGCCAATGGCAAGCTGAACGGACAGCCAGCCGCCAGGAGGACGACAGCCAAGCAAAGACGTGGCTTTTTTGCCTGGGCCTTGAGCCTCGTCGCAAGGTTCGTCATCGTCTCGGCTCCTTGCCCGCTGAATCGCCGATTTGGTGCTCTGGCTATCTTGACCCGGAACTGACACGCGCTCAGACTTGCGACCTGGGCTGCCATCCTCACAATCCTCTTCCGATGCCCCTCCTCGCTCGAAGCCTGCGACGACAGCTCGCCGTTCATCTGCAGGCACTACTTCCACGCCAAAAACGCCGTGTCACCACACGTCGAGCCGTACTACGACCGATACGCCGCGCCCTACGTAGACGTCGCGAAACCATACTACGACGCAGTCAACAGCCGCGTTCTGACGCCGTCTCGCGTGTACGCCGTCCAGTACGGCGCGCCCTGGGTCAAGAAGGGACAGGACTATGCCTGGTCCCAGTGGGAGACAAATGGCCAGCCTCAGCTGGCTCGGCTTCAACGAGTGTCGCAGGCGCAATACGACCAGTCGATTGCGCCCCATCTGACCAAAGCCGGCGATGCCATCGGGCCATACTACGATGTTGCGCGAACAAACTCGCTGCAGTTGTACTACGAGTATGTGCTGCCGAGCTACGAATTCGTGCGCCCGTACGCCGCGCAAGGATACGACGCCACCTCGGACTTTGCCACCGGCACGGCGCTGCCCGCTTCATACTGGGCCTGGAACAAGGCGAAACACTTCCTCGACACCGCCGTGTGGCCGCAGCTGCGCGTCGTGTACGTGGAGAATGTCGAGCCGCAGCTGGTCCGCATTGGCGAGCGCCTGGGGAGATACAAGAACCAGGCAAAAACCAAGGTTCTCCCCGTGCAGCCTTCATCCGATGGGTATGTACATGAGTGATATTGCTTGTTGTGGAACTTTCGCTGACATTGAACAGAAATGCCTTCTCTGAGACTGTTCAGTCATCTTTCAGCAAGCCTACGCCCCAAAGCTTGACAACATCTTCTACAACCGTGGAGGAGAGCGCCACCGACATCGTCGATGCCACAGAGCCCCAAGAGACGGCTGGAGAATACTGGAACCCCGTGGAGGCCCCGCCTGCCGCCGAGAACGAGAGCGAGAAGAGACGACTGGCTCGCGAGATGGTCGCCCAAGACCTGCAGCTGTGGCAGGAAAAATTCGCCGCGCAGGCGGACGAGGGGGCCACGGACATTGAAGACCGCGTTGATGAGATCGCGCGGCGCATGATTGAGGAAAACACAAAGGTAACTGGAAAGGGCCTCGTGGTGCAGCTCGAAGCAACGATTAAATCCGAGCTCGCCGACCTCAAGGTCAAGATTTCGTCCATCGTGGAAGACGGCTCAGCCAATGCCGAGGACAAGGCTATCAACGCCATTCGATCAGCTGGTGTGGCTATTAAGAAGAGAGCCCAGGTGATTCGGGGCTGGCGCGAGGACTACGATGCCGAGCTGCAGGAAACCGTCGTTGGTGCCGCCGACGTGCATTTCCAGATTCTCGACGAGACCAGGGGCCTCGCCCTCCAGCAGATCGGCATGAAGTGGGCGTGGACCGATGGCGTCACTTACAAGGACTGGGCCAAGTATCACGAGCTGAAGAGCACGCTCACCCAGTGGACGGAGGAGCTCAAGCAGCTGATTGTCACGCACCCTACCCTGCTCGAGGCACAGGACGCGTCTGCCCAGATCGAGGACGAGGGCATGACCATTGCCTCTGCTGCTGCACAGGAACTCGCTCGCTTGAAGGAGGCCACGCGCTGGAAGATACTGGCCAAGGACTCTACTGACAACTTTGACTCTGAGGCGATGCGGCTAGCTGCGTCTGTTGCCGAAGCTGCACAGCAGGCCGAAGCTGCACAGGAAGCCGGAGCTGCACAGGAAGCCGGAGCTGCACAGGAAGCCGACGAGGTTGAAGAGACAGTTGCAGAGCATCTCGACGGAGCCCAGTCAGTCTTGAAGGATGCGGCCGAGGAGGGGTCTTTCTCTGCGGAGGAGCTCTCCAGCGCCGTCGAAGAAGCGGTTCGGGAGACGGTTTCGGCCGCGACTGAGGCTGCGGCAGACGCAACGTCGTCCGTGGTTGATGCAGCCAGCGTGGCCTCTTTGGCAGTCGAAGATCAGATCAGCGCTGCCAGTGAAGCAGTTTCCGGCGTCGTGTTCGATACCGTGGAGGAGACCGAGGAGACCGCCTCGAGCGCTACAGACGCGGCTGAGCCCATTATCCTAGGTCGGTCCTTGCCCTCCTGCCGAGTCCAAATCTGCCGGTACAACTAACTGACCAACTCTCAGGAACGGTTGGGGAGGTGCCAGAGTATGCAGAGCCAACTGTTCCCCTCGCCACAGAAGCCTCTGGGGCGCTGAAAGGAGAACCTGCCGATGTGTCTGATGATATTAACCAAGGCGATGCAGAAGCCGACTTAGATGACACGAAAGATGGCGCGAAGCCTCGGGCAACGGATACGGCCACTGTACACGCTGCCATGTTTGGTGCTGCTGCCCAGGCCGTCTCCGATCGTCGACCCGTCCTGGACGATTATGTGGATCCTGACGCGATTGGGAGCGCCACGATCGCCGCACGAGCTGCGTATTCCAGCGCAGTGTCACTGGCATCGGATCGATACTCGAGCGCTCTGTCTGTTGTTTCCGCGCAAATCTACGGCACACCGAAGCCTGTGCACGAGCAGCTCTTTTCGTCGGTTTCAGCGGCATATGACAGCGCTGTTGCTGGAGCTAGCCACAGGCTTCACGAGGCAGTCGAAGCTGCCTCGACTGGGGTCTACGGTAGGCCGACGCCAACCAGCGGCCCCAAGCCTCTCAACTGGGAAAAGGTCGAGTCTATTGCAGCACAGCGGCTGAACGAAGGTCGGCTGTGGGCCGAGATCCAGTACCAGAGCGCCTTGATTGCTCTGGGAGTAGCTACACCGACGCCCACATCGCCGGGGGAGAAGTTTGTCGACCAAGCCAAGCTCAACTACTACGCTGGGATTGGTCTCGCTCAAGAGCGATACGTGAGCTTCATCTCTGCTGCTTCTGCTGCCTGGTCCTCCGTCACGGCGACTCCAACGGCGACCGATTTTGTCGGTACTGCATCGTCGGTGATCTCCGCGGCCAGCGAGTCTGCCTCGTCGGCGGCCCACGCGGCAGGCGATGCGGCTCACTCTGCCTACTCTGCTGCGACTGAGGGCGTCTTCTCGGCTGCCGAGGCTGTCGAGGATACCCTTTCGTCTGCCGCAGACGCAGCCGGGGAGCAGATTTACATTGCTGGTGTCTCCATCGCTGAGACATGGGACAATGTGGTTTCCGAGCTCAGCGCCCAGGTATACGGAGAACCGACAGCCATTGGATGGTACGACAACGTGATTGGGAGCGCCGGCTCCTACGCATCCGCCGCGACGCAAACTGCGCATGACGCTGCCGTCACGGCCTCGGCCAACGCAGCGAAACAGTACGAGGCCGTCGGCGAGATTGTGTCGGAGCTCGTGAGCGGCAAGGAGCCGGCCTTTAGCGAGAGCGTGATGTCCCGGTTCAGCGCCGTCTATGCCACTGCTGCCGCGAGCGTGGGAAGCCTGGCAAGCGAGGCCAGCGCTGCCGCGGCGTCGGTGGGAGACAAGGTCGGCAGGGCGGCGAGCCACGCGACTGACGCTGTCAAGGACTCTGTTCAGCATGGAAGGGACGAGCTGTAAGCGCGTGGGGAGCGTGGACGTGATATAGCGGTCTTTTTGGACGATACCCACTGTTAATGAAACGATCGTTTGATGACAAAATGACTTCGAGAACGCTCAACTTGGGTTGAAGGGATCCACTGGCGCATGTTGCAGTACTGTTGTCTTATGGTTGAATTACGAGGCTTAACGTAGGTGCATAGCGAGTGGGCCATCACACCGAGTGGGCCACCTTCACCACTTTGGCAGAGCTCAACCCTTCTGACGCGTTTTTCTCAACAACCAGTCAT
>JALHCC010000049.1:0-11992 GCA_024340765.1 Tolypocladium cylindrosporum
TGAACGCCATTACCAGAATCGCGACTAGACATAAGAGCGAAACCGGGCTCAATAGCTTCGATATGTACCGGTACTAAAACAATTCTTTAAGTTTTTATAGCTACTATACATTTTCAGAGCGTCTCGTATGGACGTATTGGGGTTTGCACTTTGAGTCAAGGAGGCTTCCCGTAGCCAATGATTTCAGTGAACTCTGCCCCCGCATTCTGCTTGGCTCAACCAGCCGCATCGGCGAACCAATTCGCTCCCTCTGACATGCCCGTCCGCCATTTACCATTCCGCAGACAAACGCTTGTAAAGGCCCCGAGATACCGTCGTTAGATGTAAAACATCGTGTCCTTGAGGTTTTCGTGCGTTTTGATATCGTCACTCGCACCGCCAAAGGCGCCTGTGCTGTCCGCTACCGACGCGTTGCTCGATCCTTCGAACAGGCCGGACAGGTAGCATCTTGCCCTCTCGCAGAGAATATCCGCATAGTACGCCGGAGTGCAAATGCTAACCGCCTTTGTCGCGCGGCCAAACGTGTAGCATATATTTTGCGTCAACTCCTGCAGCTCGTCAGCCGCCGCCGCGACAGCCCCGGGGCGCGCGTGCCTCATGCGGAAGATTTCGTCCAGCACAACCACGTAGTGCGCCGGTCGCGCAGTGCCCTGAAGGGCAGCGTGTGCCTGCAGGAAGAAGTCCCAAGTCTTTCCCTCGGTCACGCCGCGGTCGACAACGGTACCGGGCTTGGTGTTACCGGATCGATCCATGTCGGCCGCCGAGGTTGGGTAGAAGCGAGTGTGGTGCCGCTTTCCGACAATGACGACCGTCATGCGGGGCAGCCCCTTTTTCTGTGCGTCGGCTGGATAAATCTCACTGCAGGCAGCGCGGAAAAGTGGCAGCTCTTCGTTCAGGACAAGCTGGTACTGTCCTTCGGAGACGCCATCGCGATACACCAGTATGTTTTCGGGAAGCGAGGCGTTCTTCCCCTTTGTGCGCCAAAGCTTGAGACGAGACAAAAGCATGTGTTTTAGATCCGCCACCATTTCTTGTCGTCTCTCGGGCTGAATACTCAAGACAGCAGGCCACTGTCCCATGGACTTGTCCAGACTGGCAACCATGCCGGCAATACTGGGAGCTGCAAAGGCAGACCCCGGAGATGGGTGGGTGACGTCGATGCCGACAACCATCGTTTTGCCCTCGGCGATCAAATCGTTTCGCATGGGCTCCACGATTTGGTTGCTGCCGCCGAGCTTGAGGTTGAACTTGAGTGCCTCGTTGCGGAAGTACTGGTCTTGGCCGCTAGACTTGGCAAGCTTCTTACCCACGCAGCAAATGGTCTGGATGCCATACTTTACATCGCCGAGATGCTTGATGCGGTTGTACAGAGGAATTGGGCTGGCGGGCAGGACAACGAAGAGGAGTTCCAGGGAGGTGGCAGCGCGTTGGAGAAACTGGTCCAGAGCCGGGTCATCTTCGTCCTGGAGGCCTACGCGCTGCAATGGCATAACGGGTATGCTGGCCGTGATTCCTGTGTCTCTCAAGACCGTGTGGAATTTCTTCATCACTTCTGTGAGGCTTTCCAGTGTAAACTTGTGCGCATCGGTGTAGAGTGCATCGGGTAGCTCGATGTACAGGCATGACCACTTCTTCAGAGCCATACCAGTGGTGAACTTGAGGGCCGGGCTGCCGTGGGGAACCATGTTCCAGCTGCCGGCCATCATTTGGGCCTTCTGGTTGGCCTTGTACAGCACCCTCGGACTGGCGAGAACGCGACCATGGACAGTAACGAGGTCCGACCCAACGCTGATGCCGAACGTGGCCTGTAGGCTGTCAGCGTGTCTAGCGATAGGAAGGAACCAGATGAGACGTACCAGCAGCGGGTTAGTGTCATGAGAAAGGCCAGCCGTGTTGAGCCCCTGGGTGGCGATCGATGTTGCATTATCTGCTGGTCGCCGGACTGCGAACCTGATCATGTTCTGCGTTTGACCGGGGTCCAGCTTTGTTTGCGCCTCCTGGCCTGGAAGAAGAGAACAGACCTGCGCTGGAAGGTAGGAAGGCTTTTCGCGCGTGCCGACATTTACGACCGGCAAGGCGGGCTCGGTGATCTTGATGTTATGCGCTGTTCAATTGTTAGCAGTTCGACTGCCGCAGAGCACAGGTGCACTCTTACTCTTCAAGAAAAAGTCGTAGACGGAGACGTAGCATGCCCCGGATGAGGCCTTCTCCAGGCTCGCCTTGCTACCTTTTGCCCCCTCCTTCGCGCCGCTGGACGAAGCAGTCATTGCCGCAGGTTGAGCGTCGAGCCAGAACTCCACCTCTTTTGCACCCGCGCCGTACGCTTGCACCCGAGGTGGATGCGGCAAGCCTTGGCCATCGCGAGGGCTTGCCAAAGCAATGATTGTTTTCACCCGTGGTATGACTTCGCCTTTTCGGTTTCTCTTCTCTCGGAGATGCGTCGTCACGACGCGGAGCTTCTTCAGGGTACGCTCCAGCTTGGTCAGTCCACGAGCCCTGCCAAAAGTCATGATGAACCGATCAAGCGCCCCCGCTTGGTAAAATGCCCCGTGGCTGACATTGACGTTCACGAGTACACGGGCCGTGGCCGCGCGAACACTGGCATAGAAACCGCGGATAGCGGTCAGACAACCGCCGAGGTCAAACTGGTCCGAGGCGGCGTCCATGGCAAACGTCTTGGACGAACCGATGATGGCAAGGTTGCCGGCCGACTTGGCGTAATGGTTCAAGAAGATGTTGAAAGCCTGAATCATGGGCAACTTGTCGTCGTAATTTGCCGATATACTCGTCGAGGTGACGTACTCGATGAGCTCAGAGGCGGACAGCACGTTGGTGCGCTGGAGTGCAACCGTATACACGGTGGCATTCTCGGCCGGATCATCTTCGCCTCCCTCTCGGTACACGATTCTTACGGTCTGATTCAGGAACTCACGACGAGATATGAGTGTCGACCTGAAGTCAGTAACGACATCATCTCGGACAGCGCCCAGCGCTGACGACTGGAGCATGAGGCGAACAACCTGTGTAGTCCTCCTCTTGGGAGCAGTGGGTTGAATGTAAATGTCGTAGCGAAACAGGATGAGCTTTGGGGAGACAGTGAACGTGACGTAATTGCTCCAGAGAACCACGGCCTTGCCCTTTGTGCCGTATCCGGGTCGTATGGGAAACGCATCCTTGAGCTGGAGGCTGTCGAGGCTGAGGGCCCGTCTGCTCGCCTGGATGGCGTCCTCCGCTCTGGTCACTATCGCTTCCGGAGCACGTATTCCACCGGGAGATCTGGGCACCGACCGAAAATGGCCTCAGTATTTTAAGGACTGGGCGAGGGATGCAGCAGTGCCCTACATACCTGAAAACAGTTGGCTGGGCCGCAGCACCTCCGCGACCGTAGCCACCGCGACGCGGCCCTGCACCACGAGAGCCTCTGCGCCCGCGTTGGTCAGAGCCGCCGCGGTAGGACATGTCGAGGTTGTACCTACCTCAAGCTTTATCCTATGCAGTTGTGAGAACGGGCAACTGGAGCCAGAGCCGAGGGAGGTCGAGGGGCGCTAAGGAATGACGACCGGCTTGGTGCCGTGAGGATGAGGGGAAGAAAGTCTAACTAATGGACGACGGATGGGAGGGAGGTGTTGTGGAGGAGAGGAGGACGACGGGGGAGGCGGAGTGCGAGCCTTCAGGTTGAAGAGTTGCACAGTAGCGAATGCCTGGTGAGATGCAAAGTCAAGCCGCGCGCCATGCGGCTCTGCGAGAGTATCAGCTATCACAAGTGTGCAACGTCCATCGATGGGAAGTGTCTAATTTGAGTTGCGTTTAACATTCCATGGGGTGCGTCGCGCATTACACATCCCAGATCCGTCTGAATATGCCGACGGCAGGGGTAGTTTAAGTTGGTGCACGTTGCAGCTGACGTGCTCGACCGCATCCCGTCCGGACCAGTGAAAATGAGTTCCGCCAGCCGCCGGAACTCTTTCTGCCTCGAACAATATCTCGGTCGACCTGAGGTGAATAACACCAGGAAGGACGCTCCCCTCAAAGCTTCATCAATCCGCGAGAAGGGCCATCGCCCGCTCGTCTACATCTCCCACCGTCATTAGACATTGATCCCTGGGCTCATTGGCGAGGGTCTTGGGTGCGCCGGCCATCGCGCCCAACCCGAAGCGTCTGGCGGGGCTTATTGGTGGCGGTCCGAACGCGTCGCGTCAACGGCGGAACGGGCGCACACTCCCTCGCCATTTCCAACGCCGCCGCCGTGTGCCATCGCGAGTCAGCCAATCATGGTGACCCTCATGGCGACCCGACAGGCGTGAGAGCTTCTTAGCATGAGCGACCAGCAGAAGCGTCAATCAAGCAAGTGGCTTGCCGGTAGGTCTCCGAAGCACGGGGCTCAGGGGTTGAGGCCGGGTCAAGGCCGAAGTGCTGACGGGTCGACAGCCACGGCCGATTATGAACAGGATGACGACTTTCAATTTCTTCGCAAGTCGAAGCGCGCCAAGACGGAGGAGCAGGGACCCCCGAAGAAGTCGGCCAGAGGGCGACCAGCGACGAAGGACAAGGCGGCCCGGGAGCTGAGTACCATCTCGAAGACGCCAAAGGTAGCCTCGTTCGCGGCGGCAGCGACGACAACGGGTGCGACGAGAAAACCATCCCGAAGGAAACAAACTGTCGACGCGCCTGAGCGGCCGCAACCGCAATTACCGAAGAGAACGACGCGCCAAAGCAAGCGATTGTCTGGCGGGGACAACGCTGAGGAGGTCGAATCAAATGGTGTATCGCGCAAGCGAGGGAGTGGCAGGGGCGCACCGTCGCAGGTAGAGGAGGAGGAGCAGGAGGCCGTGGATAAATCGCCGCCCCACGTCGCGCCCGTCGAGTCTACCAAGATCGCCCTCCCGATGAGCGACACACCAATCATCAATCGCAACAAGGATATGCGCAAGAAGGGCAACTCAAATCGGAGGAGCAGTCTGGGGTCGCGCGGACGGAGGGCAAGCTCACTGATAGAGAGCGGGCAAACGGCAATACCACACCGAGAGGTCGACCCAGCGGAGTTTTACAAGCACATCGAAGCCGATTTAGTAGAGCCGAGGAGGATGAAGCAACTCTTGATGTGGTGCGGCGAACTTGCTCTGCCTGCAAAACCGCCCTTGGGCATGCCGAATGCGGCTGCGATACTGGGAGGTACGTGAGATCCGACCCGCGACGAAAGCATGGACAGACCTACTGACCGTGGTGGTGCAGCTCGTGCAATTCAGGACCGAATACTTCAGGACTTTGCATCCAGGTCAGAGTTTTCCGATTGGTTCAGCAGAGATGACCACACGCCCAAGGCAAAGGTGCTGGAGCCAAACCCGAGCAATGCGGAGATGGATGAGAAGCTGGCGTCGCTACAAGATAAGATTGACAGGTACGTCCTTTCGTGACTTTGGCGCAGACTCGGATGTTGACCGAAGCATAGGTTACGGCAGGAGAAAGAGGCGTGGCTATCAATAAGGAAGCTGCCACCAGAACAGCCGCCACTGTTCAGCCCTGATGAACCAAGCCAGATAGTCCTGCCAGATTACGACCTATTAGACGAGGATGATGGCAAGCTTCCAGGCAAGCTCGTAAACGATGCCAACTCTTTCACTGTTCTCCGTTCAATAGCAGAATTGATGCTTCGAAAGATCCAGTCGTCACTTGAGTTTGAGGTCGACCAGTTTGCGGACGATGTTCACAAGCTGGAGCAACGAGTTCAAGTTGCCGGTAAGGAAGCGGACAGGCTGCTCCAAGTCAGTTCAGTATGGCTGCGGGAGCGCGAGCAGCGAGAGAAGACGAGCGCCGGGACCATGGACATCCCCCTCATGGAAGTGATCAGGAACCTGGGCAGCATACTGTCGTAGTTGCCACCCTTCAAAGGCCAGCCCTGGGCCCTCTCTTGCGGGGGGCATCGATGTTTCCACTGATGTATAAAGCTTTGATCTTGCGTAACATTACTGTAAATCTCATCTGCTACAAGTTACGTGCTCTCTACTCTCTGCTCTCTGCTGCTTGCTTGTCAGAACATGGGGGCACTGCAACATTCTTCGGGGTTCCTAGGCAGTCCCCGAGGCGCTGACGGGAAGCTCTGGTCTGATTTCAGTTTGTCTGATTCACTCCATTTCCTCTTCATACCCCAGGACTCGCTGCTATGTCTGAACCCCGCCAGAGGCTTTTTTTGTTTGGCAATGACGGGTGAACCATCTGTCGAACTCTTCAAAGCACACCTTAAATTGGTCATGCGAGAGGAGCTTCGATTCGAACGCATTACAGACCTTCTCGTAGTAGTCATGGCCCGTACGGATTTTCAAGCTGCCATAACTAGACAATTTCACCATGCGGTGGCTGTTGTCGATGGACTCCGGCGTCTGCAGAGCTCTCAAGTTGAGGTAGTCGGCAAAATTGCCTGCCCAAGGCTCGTCGCACTGGTACCCTGTGTCGCTCTGAATGCAAAGAAGGAGGATGTCAGCCACCGCTTTGTAAATACCTTCGCATGAGTCTAAGCCAAGGACTTTGCGTTGTTGGGCTAGTTCTGCCTGATTTGCAGGTATGGTCAATTGCTTAGGTTTCCGACGAGCTGATGACGGCTTCGGAACCACTGTGGTTGAAAGATCATCTTCTGTCCAAAAGACGAATTCCAAGCCCGAGGTCGATGGTTGTTCATCCGACGGCGTACGGGGTTCGGTGGGTGGAGTCGGGGCAGGTGGCGGCTGTCGACACCATGAATTTGTCGATGGATGTGGCGGTGACTCTGGCGATTGCTGTCGAGGAGATGGCTTCCTCGATAGCGGCGGTGGTGATGGCTGCGGATGTGATGACTGTCTCAATGGTTGTTGAAGAGACGGCTGCCGCTCCGACGGAGATGATGATTCATACTGAAACGAAGATATTGGAGGCAACGAGACCGGGACATGTGCGGGGTCCCAGCAGGAACAAGGCAGTCGAACCATTTTCTCTAGCGTCCGCACCTCACCTTGCAATCCATGGATTTGAGACTCGAGATGAGAAATATACTCCTCGGCCGTTCCCGGCCAGTTGCCTGGGATGCCCATTTTCGTTGTGAAGGAGAGAAATGGGAACTTGGTTCCCGTCCCGTGCGTTTCTTGAGGAGGCAGAGGCCTTACCCTTTCCGGTGGCTGGACGATTCTTCACCGAAAGTAGTTAGAGCATACTCAACGGCGTTCCCGGTCAAGCCACTGGTGGGACCAACGGGATGAAATAGACAGGGGGCTGTTCTTTTTGGCGAGAGCGGGTGGTGGAAAACAAACAGTATTAATACCTGGTACTCCGTCTCCGCCATCTTCAGCCTTTTTGATGAGCACATTTCCTTATGCCGCTGGCTTGACCAGTGATTTCCACAGGGAACTCGGACACTCTCCATGCCACGCGCCTTCCCTAAGGGAAGGAAGAGTTCACAAGTCCTTTTGGGTTTCGGACCAACCAACAGCGCTAAGGAGCAACACCAGCCTTTGGCAATGCAGGTGGAATGAGAGCCGAGGACGGGCACTGAATGCCGGCGTTCTCACTGGCTGCACACCCTTCCGAACTAAATTAGGCAACGACTCGCTCAGCCCGGGCCACGCATAGCTTCAGACAGCCTCACTAGCGTCGTTGTCTCGCCCGAGGTCGCTGTCGAAGCGGATGCCTCCACCCGTTCGCACACTGGACATGAATACAAGCTGGGGCTATGCTGACCTACCGAACCTACGTACCTGTACTTTGTACCGAGTACGGAGTACGAAGAGATAGGACTAACAACCGCTTGACTCTAACCTTGCCAACCAGTCATGATTAGGCTCTGAATGTTAACTCCTACTATCCAAGCGCCTGTAAACCCCGCCCATGACTGCTTTAAGGATTATATCCGCCGTTAGGATCAGATACTCGTCCTGGCCGAACTTTAGTGTATCGCAGATGTCGCGGCACCCATGCGAGCCCGACAAACTGTCGTCTAGCGCCTTGAGCATCTTCGTCGCGCCGGCATCGTTGCCGATCTGTATAAACTGGATGCAGACCTGATATGATGGTGCCTGTACCCGATCGAGCTGGCGCGCAAACCACACAATTGCCGGCTTGGGTTGGTGCCGGCTGGATTCGGGCATACGATCTGTCAGGACTATCAAATGTGATGGGAAGATGCCATGCATGTGACGGTTATAGAGAGTCAATTGGCCTTGACCACTGCCCAAGTCAAGGGGACGAAGGTCCCAGTTATATACACAACAGCGGTGCCCAAGTGGGTCGGGACGCGTCTCGCTATCCAAGGACATTTGCACAGACTACGGATATATATACTTGTATATGCCTACATACACACCAAATGCGTATCGCGACTGGCTTCTATATCCGGGGTATCAAATGCCGCCATGCTCGACGGTATTGGCCTCGTCCAGTCCACCAGCGTCCACGCTTCTACCACGGGAACCCCCGTCGTCCGGCTCCTCGACCCTTTGGAGCGGCACGTCCCACCACTCGCGCGGCGCCTCATGGGGCGCTAGGTGTAGCCGCCTCTCCGCGATCTCCCCGTCGCGCCGGCGGCGCGCGACCCTGCTGTCCACGTGCATCTCCTCGGGCGTGCGCCCGACGTTGGCCGCCGCACCGCCCGCCACCCGCCGCCCCAAGCGCCAGCCCGAGCCCTTGGGGCGGCGGGGGTGTAGCCACGGCTTCTCGAGTATGCAGAAGACGAGTGAGTCGGCGATGCCCTGCAGGCACAGGCTGATGAGGCTGGCGAGGACGAGCAAAAACGACGACTTGCGCGCGGGCGTGACGTGGTTGATGAAGGGGACGATCCACACCAGGATGTACACGACGGGGTAGATGAAGAGCTGCCGTATCTGGCGTCGAATCTTGTCGCGCGTCTTGGCCATGCCCGTCGTGTCGAGCGTGGCCGCCGAGAGGAAGACTCTCGCCGACGAGACGGAGCTGCGGGGGCCGCGGTGCTGCGTGGCCCGGACGTTGGACGGCGAGGATGTTGCCGTCCCTGCCGTGGAGCGCTTCCAAAAGTTCCGAGGCGCGCTCGGCTTGGGTCGCAAGGGGGTAGAGGGAACGTCGTGCGGTGTCGAGTCTCCCCTCGACGTCGGCGGCTCCTCGAGTGTGCTCTGGCACGACTCGCGGGATTCGACGTTCGGACCGGGAAAATATTCTTCTCGCTGGTGAGAGGGACCCGTCAAGTCCGTGCCATACGTGGGCCTCTTCCACTGGATGGAGTTTTCGGGCACCGACGCCAGAGATCGCTGCTCCTCCAGGGCAGTGGCGCCACGACTGCCACGACTGCCACGGCTGGCAGGGCGTGCGTGAGAGTGTTGGCTCCGGTCCCGCCGGTCCGCCGAGCCGTTCTCGGACGGCGGCGTCGGCGGTACGAGGCCATGATAGGCAATCGGCGGCGTCGGGGGAACCGACACGGTCCGCTGCCGCCGGTGCCCCCGGTCGCCGGCCGTCGACAGGCCCTCCCTCCCCACCATCTCGGCCCTGCCGAAGCGCTTCATGAGGAAGTTGACGTAGACGTAGGTGCTCACGTAGGCGACGCAGATGGTCACGATGATGACGTAGCGCGGGATCCAGCTGAGCGCCTGCCGCATCCAGTCCGGGTTTCCGGGCAGGTAGCAGTACGGGCCCGAGTTGGTGTAGGCGGGCGTGTTGATAAAGGCCAGCGACGCCAGCAGCGACGGCACGAGCACGAAAGCGCAGTAGGCGACGCGGCGGTAGGGGTACAGGCCGTTGCCGCCGCGGAAGATGTACAGCGCCGTGTGCAGGCCGAGGAGCACGACGGCCACGTCGCAGCCCTCGATGCCGAGGGCGAGGAAGAAGCCGCTGGCTTGGCAGATGGCCTCCTCGGAGGCGACAGTGCCGCGGTTGAGCTCGACGGCCGAGAAGATGACGAACCACGTGGCCTTGAGCATGTCGCTCTGGATGAGGAGGATGATGAGGCTGCAGGGCCAGGTCAGCAGGGCCGTTGCACATGTCGCGGAGAAGGGGGCAGGGGACTTGCTCGTGGCGGAAGCTTCGCCTCATGCGGACGAACCAATAGGTGGCCATTCCGGTCGCGGAGAGGCTGATGGTGGCCACGGAGATGGACGTCATGTGTAGCACATAGAGCTGGTGCTGGCTGAAGCTACTGAGCTCGGGGGCGCGCAGGGAGATGGCCGCGAGCGAGTCCCCGATGCCGAGCGAGCCCTCCACAGACAGGGCGTCGAGGACACGACGCCCCAAGGGCATGGCGGCGCGACGGGAGTGCCGATGCCTATGTCGGGTCGTCGACGGGGGAACAGGAGGGCGCTTCAACTGCAGCAAAGCTGTATCAAGACGGCGTATTTGTGGCAGGAAGCAGGCGGCGGTGCCAGCATCGAGATGTCGGATGCCAGTCATGAGTTGCCTTGATCATACGGGGGCGGTGGGGGCAGCGGCTGATCGAAGCTCTGCGACGACGCCGGAATGTGCGGATCCGGTCCTCGACGGCTGATGCGGCAATCAAGATCGTGGCCCCGGCGTTGCGCTCCTGGACGGTTCAATCCCGTGTTGTTGGTCGGGTCTCCAGGCGGCCCGGGTGCTCTGCCCTTGTCAGAAGGCTCGGGGGGATCCTGCTGCCTTTTCATGAGGCCCCGCGAGCGAGCGAAGGCACGACTGAGTCCTGGAACTGCTGCGACCGAGTGACTGGATTGGGCTTCGTCCACTCCCGATGTCCGCGTCGTGGTGACGAGGGGCGTCGCCGGTCGGTGAGGCGGAGCGGCAACGTCACTCCTGACATCACATCAGCCACGGGAAACCCGACATGCTGGCGCCGAGGACCACCCTTTGGACGGTCATGGTCGGGTCGGCAGCCAATGGGCGGGGCGGTAGTAGCGCTGGATGGACCTCGTTTTGCGAGCACCATACCCTCTTTTAGCCATACAAAAAAATACAGGGGAGGCAACCCATCGGGGGTTGCGCAAAGAGCCTTGAGGAACGAAAGTTTGAGGTTGGAGGTGGCATGTTGGTTGGGTTGAAGGGTTTGGAAGATCGAGAGTGTGATTTATGCTATTGGAAGGGACGAAGGTCCCCAGTTATACACACCACAATGGTGCCCATGTGGGTCGGGACGCCTCCTCGGCTGGGGCGGAATATCGTTTGACAGAATTAGAAGGTACGATCAATCAGTTCTTCTGAGAAAACGAGACTCCACAGCCAGAAACCGACGACAATGTCATTCCGCTACTGAACCCGATTGCATTTGTTGCCTGATTCCGCAGAGAGGAGTAGGTCTACGCCGGACTTTGTAAACCGCTATGCTTACGCTTTTCAGATACCTGGACCTGTGCCCAGAGCCTGAGGGAATTTCTAAGCTCGTTGGCGACGAAATATTCTCTTACATGCGGCTAGGCGACATGAAAGCGTCGATACGCGATGCTCAACGAGACAAGCGGCGTCCAACGAACGAGGCCGACGGCAGCAACCTCGATGATGAAGACGGCGACAATAGTAGCAGCAGCGACGGCGACAGTAGTAACAGCAGCGACGGCGACGAGGACGACTTAACAACCACTCACGCTTCTCATCGAATGGCCCAGGCAGATCCTAGTAAGCCCACGGCGTGTAAACGATCTGGTACGAACACTAACCTGCCCAGTGCACGATGCGGGCGGTGCGACATCTTTTTGGGGTACGGGCGATGATGTCTGTCAAGATCAGGTCGTTCACTCACACAGAAGGTCAACAGCACCGCTGCCTAGCAGGCTACAACCAGTCATGATACTGCTGCCTGCCAGGCAGCAGTATCTCCATCGAGTACTTAGTTCGGTCCAATTCCGCTCCTTAGATAGAAAATCAAGAATCTTTCGTTGCCCGATTCACAGGGGATCTTCTGCCCGATCGTTGTCCAGTTATCCAATCAATCGTGGTGTGCCATAAGGGATTTCCCGGTGATCTGCCGGATCCGGTGATCCGCCGGATCACCGCCACCTCGAACGCCCGACATCAATTGACAATGACTCAACAACCATGGCACCGA
>JALHCC010000005.1:0-112472 GCA_024340765.1 Tolypocladium cylindrosporum
GGAGGGGGGGGGTCGGGTGGGATTCCAGACGGGGTGTCGGTTCAGGGGAGAGGCTAGGGAGGGAGGAGGCTGAAGCGCTGGATTGCCCTGGGTTGGCTGGGCCGCGATCGCACTGGCCGTCGGGGCGAGATTATGTATGTACGAGTATGTAGTTGGCAGAGCTGCGTAGCTCGAGCCGTCACGACGATCTGACGACCAGGGTCATATTCCCGCGAGCGATGGGATGAGCAATAATACCTCGTACCTAATAGAATGGATGCTGCCGCACACACGAACACCAGACCCGCGACGTTGGTGCTGGTCATTTGTTTCGGCCTCGCCTGTTTGCTCCAGTTTCCCACCATGCCATCCACCTCGCTGTCGCCCTGCCTGTTCATTAGGGGCCCGTGGCTCCCCTGAGCCAGCCCTGAGGCATGGCCGACGCCCCGATCTCCACGGCCAATCCCAGGCGCCGTCTGACCCGGTCAACGTTTTTTCTAGGGGCTCCTGGCCCACGCTCATACGCTAACTTGCGCGACCCGTGCATCCATGGGGCGGCCTGTGGCGCTGTGGGGTGTTCGGGCGCTCTAGCAGGAATGACCAGCCCGGTACCGGATGGGGGCTGGGGCCCTGGACGCGAGGCAAGTCGCGAGCCGGTATTTGTGTCGCGCCATCAGGGGCGAACCCGTCTGAAGTCATAGAGGGTCTCAAATTAAGGTACGCCTGTGGGTTGGCACTTCGCAATGAAGACAGCCTCGACACGACACACACCACCACCACACACTGCCGCAACGAACGAGATGCGCCATGGCCGGGACCCCTGTGGAGGACGTTGTTCTGTATTCCGTAACTACGGGGACAAGCAGAAGTGGCTTTCGCCGAGATAGCCCGGCATCATCAGGCTGGCCAAGGCGATTTTCGACAACATGGCCTCTCTTTCTCCTCGCCCTGCTTATGTACTGCAGTAGGTAATAGCGTCCTGCACCTAACGAGTCAGCTGGTCTACTTCTGAGAATGGTTCGTGCCTCTTCTGTGATCAGAGAAGCGGGTCGGACCATATCCTGAGTTGCTGCCTATTTGCTCGAGTGCCTTCTTGCTATGAGACGTGATGCTATACCACCAACATACAGGGCGGGCGCAGGCACGGCTGCCCCTTGCATGTTGGATCCTGTTGCCGACAGTGTTGGATCCATCTATAACACCATTGCAGCCAACCCGCCGAGGCCTTTTTTTGCCTTTTGCAGCTATTATAGCTACTGCTTGCTTCTTGGTGAGGGCCCTGGCGTGAACCAGCAGCGACTGGACAACGCCCGTCTGCGTCCATGACGGCTCCAATAATGCTGGCCGAGTTGATCACAGACATAGGGTGATGAGCATGCTATAAGGTATTAGAACTGAAACCGAGACATTGTCTAAACCTGCCCTCCCGCTCTCTAGTTGCGCAGCCCTCCATAGTTGGGTCAGATGAAGATAGTGAGGCCCTGTGGCCGGATCATCGACGCTTTCGGATGAGCTCACCAGAAGATGCCGAGACCCCTTTCGTGGAAAACGCTTGCCAGATATCATTCAGCTATCAGCTGCCACGGCAACTAGAAACCCCGAACAGTCGAGCTGCGAGGTCTCTTCTTTCCACGTCCAACCAACAGCACCAACATTACCCACATCCCATTACAACACCGAGATGTCCACTGCGATGCTTGGCAGGGACGGCAGTTTATTAAAGCGACCTGTATTTATACGGAGAACCCTATCTCGAAAACCTCCGCCATCAGAGTGGCCATGCCGCTTACAACTATTTCCGCCGTTCGGACTTTGCCCAGTTGTAGGACGTCGGCGCGAGGATTGTAGAAAGGAGATGTACTGCTATTGACAGGCGGGTGTCCTGGTTAGACTGTCTGTAATTATCGTTTGTCGAAGCCTATTGTGCAGCGGAGTTTCGGTCCAAGTCCCTGCTGGCCAGTTATGGATAATCGTCCTCTAGGCGGAAGTTTCTAAGGACGTGTTTCGAGTCACTGGGCGAGTAGATGCCAAGTTGCAAGGCAAGGCCACGTCCGCTCTGGCTTCGACTGTCGCTTGGTATATTCCACTTCGAGATGCTGGCCAATTGGTCTAGGGGCTATGGTAAGGGTTTTCTGGTTGCTGTGACGCGTTGCCAGAGTCAGCAACAGAGCGGGACGGATGATCTGCCTACACTGCAGTTGGAGAGAAATAGTCGGTACTGGGCAAAGGAAAAGAGGACATCAGGCCATCCTTACTTCTGGATTGTGGTGGCATCCTCCACCGACTGACAAGCATCTCCGTCATATTCCCCTAGCTTGGTGCGAAACCATAGATGCTGAATGTCTTTATCCTTTGCCTTTTCTTGCCGCCGACCATTTTGTCAAGGTCAAGGAGACGTTCCGAGTCGACGATGAGTCGCTCGAAGTTTATCTCTTCGAAGAAGGGGAGCTAGACTTTGAAAACGCAGGCGTAGCCCGCCCTGGGGTAGGGCTCGGCCTTGTGGCTGTAATCCAGAGTCACTGTCATTGAGGATACTGTGGTGTATCTCCCAAGCGAGACCCAGGAGGGAGCGAGCGAGCAGTCGCGGGGACTCAATTACGTCCAGAGGAGAAGAGTAGGCAGGCAAATACAGGAATACAAGAAAAGAATAACGGTGGACTTTCGAATGCCTGCCTGGGAGACAAAAAGAGATGTTCGGACGGCCGAATTCATCAACCATTGTCGTTTACTCAGTGTCGGCGACTGCTGGTCTGTCTAAGTGGTCACGTGCTGGACGTTTGCAGTCTCGGCACTCCATTCCCAAGCTCCTTGGTAGCAGGCTGGATGCGTGGCAAGTGGGTGGTTGCAGCGCACCTGCAGCCATTGGCGGGGTATCTCGCGACTCTGGGCGACGGGATCGTGGCACAGATGGCGATCAGCGGACACTGCTTCATTTCAGATGGCGAGGAAGCTGTGGCAGGGTTGTCGTAGGAAGTTAGGAAGCAATGGCAATACTGAGCAGTGAGGTATCAGTCCCTTACCGAGGAACTATGGGAGCAGCACAACGAGGCAGTGATTCTTGCTGAGTCACGCTACTGGCAGCCGCAGCAGCAGGGTCAGCAGCTGTCGTACAGAGCCATTCAGCTCCCGCCCGGCGTAGGTCTGTGGGCGTGGCAAGCGTGGGTGTCCACTGTCCGCCACTTCGTGCACTTTATGCGGCGCCAGCTGGCAAGACAGCTGCCAACCGCAGCTGGCAAGACGGCCGCCAACCACCCAGACTGGTGGTCAGCCGCCGCACTCTCGACGGAACTTCTCAACACAACGCACATCCATCAAAGCCCTCGCCGTTGCCAACACGCACCTCATCCTCTAGCGGCTGGCCTCTCCACGGTGGGTGCCCATATCCACGCTGCGCAATCGAGCATGGGGCGGCGCCTCGTGGCATATTAGCGCTCCTGTCGAGACCCGAGACCATGACCGTCGTGTCGACGCAGCAGACACCACCGCCTTCTCCACACCAGCTGCCCCGACACGCCGCGAACTCCCCCAAGCCGTCGCACGCGCAACCAGACGAGCACCGACGGGAGCACCGACGGTCGGCCCATGGAAACCCTGCCGACATGACGCTGCGACCGGACCTGGACGGCTCGCCGCCCTCGGCCGCCACGACCAACGGCGAGACGTCGAGGTTCAGAGCTCAAGGCGACAGCAGCCCCGACAACGATGCCTCGTCCAATGGCGGCGACGCCCGGCCCTCGAGCGCGCCCGGCCACAAGAACGGCACCGCGCTCACTGCCGAGGCCAAGGACGACACTGGACACGAGCAGCCGAAGCGCCCGGTGAAGCCACAGCTGCAGCGCTCCAAGAGCGACTTCGTCCCGCGACAAGCAGACGATTCGGAGCCTGACGACGATATTCGGGAATGGGGAGCTAGACACGGCTTCGAGGATCACTATCAGTCTGAGCACATCATCTCACAGCTGGTAAACGTACGTTGCGCCTTCCCCGTCCACCCGCTCCCCCCGGACCACGTGCTCCAGGTCTCCCGTGACATGGGCGTTCCCCCATCAACACCGCCTCCCGCCAGTTCAGAAGCCGCGGTGCCTCTGATGCGTCGTGCACCAAAAGTGCTTCAGATCGGCTCTGTGTTCGTCGGGGCGAACGCTCCTCCTGCACTCCTCCGCATGCTGCGCCAGGAGACCGGCGGCTGCTCGCCCAGCATGGCGCCCTAGCAGGACTCCATGCGAGAGCAGCTCATGAGCTGGCCGCAACTGTGGAACGACGAGAGAAGACGCGCTAACAAGTCGTCCCAGAACTGGTATATGTACTTCACCGACAAGCGCCACGACACGACCGGCAAGCCCAAAGCCCTGGAATACGACCTCCAGGACTGGCGCCAGCGAGACAGGCTCAAGACGGTATCTGCCGCACTTGCAGTATGCCTGAACATAGGCGTAGAGCCGCCCGACCAGCTCAAGACGACTCCCGGCGCGAAGCTCGAGGCCTGGACCGACCCGACCGTACCGCCTATTCAGAAGGCACTCGAGAACATCGGAAAGGCTCTTCAGGCCCAGTACGAGACATTGGCAATCAGAGCCCGCTACAAGCAGTACCTGGACCCGTCCGTCGAGGAAACCAAGAAGTTCTGCGTCTCTCTGCGCCGCAACGCAAAGGATGAGCGAGTGCTGCTGCACTACAACGGCCACGGCGTGCCCAAACCGACAGCCTCCGGCGAGATCTGGGTTTTTAACAAAACTTACACTCAGTATATCCCCGTCAGCCTGTACGATCTGCAGCACTGGCTCCAGGCACCCACAATCTTCGTGTGGGACTGCTCGGAGGCTGGCAACATCCTCAACAACTATCACCGCTTCGTCGAGAAGCACGAGGAGGAAGAGGAAGAGGCTGCTGAACGGGACCCTCACTATGAAAAGACCAATTTCCGGCCGTACATCCACTTGGCGGCGTGCGCGGTCAAGGAGAATCTCCCTACCAATCCACTCCTCCCAGCCGACCTCTTCACTGCCTGCCTCACCACTCCGATCGAAATGGCACTCTGGTTCTTCGTCCTCCAGAATCCATTGAAGACAAACCTCACTCCGGAACGAGCCAAGCAGCTACCCGGACGGCTTCAGGAAAGGCGGACGCCCCTGGGTGAGCTGAACTGGATCTTCACCGCCATCACTGACAGCATTGCGTGGACTACCTTGCCCCGGGACCTGTTTCGAAAGTTCTTCCGCCAGGACCTCATGGTCGCTGCCCTGTTCCGCAACTTCCTGCTTGCTCAGCGTGTCATGACCGTATACGGCTGTCACCCGCAGTCGTACCCAGCCTTACCCGACACACATCAGCATCCGCTGTGGGAGACATGGGACCTTGCGGTGGACATGGCGCTGGCGCAGCTTCCAATGCTCGAGAAGAAGGAGAGTGAGGGCGTCGACTACGAATATCAGAATTCGACCTTCTTCACCGAGCAGTTGACAGCATTCGACGTCTACCTCACTCGGGGGGATGCCATGGCGCAGAAGCCCCCCGACCAACTCCCCGTCGTGCTCCAGGTGCTCTTAAGCCAGCAGCACAGGGTGCGAGCGCTCATCCTACTCGGGAGGTTCCTAGATCTTGGACCATGGTCCGTTCAGCTCGCTCTCAGTATAGGGATCTTTCCGTACGTCCTCAAGCTCTTGCAATCCGCGGCTGCGGAGTTGAAGCCCGTCATGGTCTTCATCTGGGCCAGACTGATTGCCGTGGATATTTCCTGCCAGCAGGACCTCATCAAAGACAGCGGATACAGCTACTTTGCTCAGATCCTGAAGCCGTCCGAGGGGCTGCCGGTTGTTGACAGCGACGAGCACAAGGCTATGTGCGCGTTCATCCTTGCGATGCTGTGCAAGGACTACAAGAACGGTCAGATGGTTTGCAACCAGACGGACATCATGTCCTACTGCCTGGCCCATCTTCAAAACGAAAGCAACCCGCTCTTGCGCCAGTGGGCGTGCTTGTGCATCAGTCAGCTCTGGCGAGACCTCCCAGAGGCAAAGTGGCGCGGCATTCGAGAAAATGCCTACGTGAAGCTGGCGTACTTGATGCGAGACCCATGCTGCGAAGTTCGCGCAGCTATGATCCACGCCATGACGACTTTCCTGGGCATCCCAGACCTGACGGAGGAGGTTGCCCGAATCGAGGAATCAATCGCCTGGACGATATTGGAAATGAGCACGGATGGCAGTCCCATGGTTCGCAAGGAGTTCCTTGTCTTCCTCTCGCACTTCATGTCGCGCTTCGAGAACAAGTTCCTCGTCGCAGCTTTCGAGCAGCTTCAGGAGGAGAAGGACTATCTCATGTACCCACCACAAGACGACGGCCAGGACCACAAGATGGGCTTGCACTACGCGAGACCGGAAAACAGAAACAAAGACGGCACCATCAAGGCCACGGCCCAGGGACTGTCTCACAACACCGTGTACATGGCGTGCTGGAAGCATGCACTTATACTCGCCGTGGATCCTCACCCTGAAGTCCAACGCGAGGCCACCGTTGTTGTCGACTACATGCACGGCGCGCTCCTGGACTCCAGCGTCGGCGAACACGCCCAGGCCCTGGTCCGAGATATTCAGAGGCGGACAAACAAGATGGCCCAGAGACAGGCTATGAATGCGGCTCAGAGGAACTCGCTCAGGGGCGGACCAAGCACCCCCCCGCTGCCATCCCCAGGCCTCTTGCGAAGGACCGCGAGCCTGTTCTTCCAGTCTTTCATCGGCAGTGAAGAAAAGTCGAGACCAAATACCCCCTCATCCCCTCTACCACCCAGGTCTCCGTCTGCAAAGGTCCCCCCGGATCAGGTCTTGGCACCGCCCGAGCAGATCGACCAGTCCAACGCCTCGGCTTCGTACCATGTTGCACGCGAACCCCTTTCTGGTGCGTACGAGGAGAGGGACTTTACGAAGTTGCCAACGTTTCCTCTCAAGAGTGGATTCTTGGATTGGTCAGTCGAGTACTTCCGCGAACCACAGATGAAGGCCAGTGAGGCGGACGAGCCGGGAAGCACCGAGTACAACGAACGCCTGTGGCGTAGGGCGCGCAACGAGAATATGCTGAGGGAAACTCAGCCGTTGAAGCAGCTTGCCGGCAGCCACAAGTGGAACAACCAACTCGGCATCATCAACAATGGCGCCCAGCCAGCCAAGATGACGTTCCACCAGTACGAAGACCACCTGGCGGTGTCTGACGACGGCAACACCGTCTACGTCTGGGACTGGAAGAAGCAGGGCCGGCTGAGCAAGTTCAGCAATGGCAACCCCGACGGGTCCAAGATTAGCGACATGAAGTTCATCAACGAGGACGACCAGGCCTTCCTGCTCACTGGGTCATCTGACGGTGTGATTCGCGTCTACCGGAACTATGACTCCGACAAGAACATTGAGCTTGCAACTTCGTGGCGGGCCCTGACGCACATGGTGCCCAGCAACGTCAACGCGGGCATGGTTTTCGACTGGCAGCAAGTGACGGGCCGCGTCCTGGTGGCAGGCGACGTCAGGGTCATTCGGGTGTGGTACGCTGCGCACGAAACCTGCGTCATGGACATCCCGGCCAGATCGGGCTCGTGCGTGACGTCCCTGACGTCGGACCAGATGACGGGCAACCTCTTCGTGGCTGGTTTCGGGGATGGAGCTGTGCGGGTGTTTGACACGAGACTGCGACCGCAGGACTCGATGATTCGCAAGTGGAAGGATGAGTCGGACCGGCAGTGGATCAAGAGCGTGCACATGCAGCGAGGCGGGCAGAGAGAGCTGGTCAGTGCCAGTCGGAATGGCAAAGTCAAAGTATGGGATATCAGGATGGACCGGCCGTTGCATGCCTTCCAGACCACACGAGACACTCTGCGGACCGCGAGCACGCATGAGCACTTGCCAGTATTCGCCGTGTAAGTTGACCAACCCCATGCACGAACTCAGAAGGGGATCAAGAAACATTTGTCGTCTGGGTACTGACAACGGGATAGGGGCACGTCGCAGCACTCGGTGAAGGTCTTCAACCTGGATGGCAACGAGCTATCGCGGCTAGAGCCGTATTCGAGCTTCCTGCAGCAGAACCGCGGGGGCCCGATTTCGGCAACGGCGTTCCACCCCCATCGACCGATTCTGGGCTGCGCGGCGCGTGGTGACCACCACATCAACCTCTTCACCTGCGAGAAGGCTGAGCCTCTGAACTTTGGCTAGGAGCCACGGTCGATGGGGGCCGAGGAGGAGCCTCGCCCGCGCTCGCTTTGAGCGGGGCCGAGCAATGACGTTTACGACGAGAACCGAAGCGTTGTTTTCGGCGCTTTGTACACAAGACACTTTAGTCTCTGTTCCCAAGGCCTTTTTAATTCCCACAAAGAGCACGGTCAAGTTGTGGACAGAAGGCGTTTCAGGGCAGGAGTTGCTGGACTATTGCCTGAGGCAATTGTTGCTAGATATTTACTCTTGCGATACACACTGTATCGAGATAATAACAATTCTTGCGCCGTGCCGACCGCAGTCCCTCGCAGCAGCATATAGAGACCAGTCGGCGGCGTGTTGTTGAGTCTTATGGATCCTAATCACCCGGCTGCTGGCTGTTTTGGCGTGCGCCTCACAACCAGCGAGGTGGGATCGTCTGGATGCGGCCCCGCCACATGAGGGAGAGGAGGTGTCATGGCGGGGTTGGGGGACGAGGTTGTGCCCCGCCATGGATGACTAGAAAATTGTCTGCCGACGGAGTCACCAGTTTGTCGGTCTCTCTCTAGCAACACGAGTCCACTCCGTAACAGCGCCGACTTTCGGGTCTCCCAGTCACTTTGATTTGTCCATATCCGGTTCCAATTGACGCTGCTTGGAGCCCGCCCGCTTCCCCATCGACCGCAGAGACCCCGCGAACGAACGACACGACACCGCAGCACAATGGCTGACAACCCCACGCCGCCCGCGTCCCAGTCCGAGACTCCGGCCGCCAACCCGGCCGCTGGCGCCGCCAGCGGTGAGGGAGGCGAGGGAGGCGAAGGCCCGTCCAAGAAGGCCCTCAAGAAGGCCGAGGCCAAGGCGAAGAAGGAGGCTGAGAAGGCCCGCCGCGCCGCCGAGCATCAGGCCAGCCAGGCCGCCGCAAAGGCTGCCGCGGGCAACACCGAGGACCTGGCCAAGGACAACTACGGCGATGCGACGCCGCAGACCAGGATCGCTGCCGAGCTCGTCAGCCTGAAGAACATTGGCGACGAGCACCTGGGCAAGACCATCAGGGCGCGAGGATGGATCCAGAACTCGCGTATGCAGGGCGCCAAGATGGCCTTTGTCGAGCTGCGCGAGGAGAGGAACTGGGCGATTCAGGGCGTCGTCGCGGCCAGCCCCGAGGGCACGCCTGTCAGCCGGCAGATGGTTAAGTGGACTGGCGGCATCAACCTCGAGAGCTTCGTCATGGTCGAGGCCAGGGTCGAAAAGCCCCTGGAGCCCGTCAAGAGCGTGCGTGTGTCCAGCTACGAGCTGCACATCACCAAGTGCTACGTCATCGCCCCCGGACCCGAGATGCTCGGCATGGGCCTGGTCGTCGCCAACAAGCCCGTCACCAACTTTGACGACGAGGATGCCGGGCAGGACGTCGTCGAGGAGGTCAGGAAAGGAGTCGAGGCCACGAGCCTCGACAACGTGCCCAGCGCCAGCATGGCCACCCACCTCAACAACCCGGCCATGCACAAGCGCGCCCCCGTGCAGCAGGCCATTGCCGACGTGCGCATGGCGACCCGCAAGCTGTTCGCCGAGTACCTCGACTCCAAGGGCTTCAACCAGTTCGAGCCCCCGTGCCTGATCGGCGCCGCCTCCGAGGGCGGAGCCAACGTCTTTGTCCTGCCGTACTTTGAGAAGAGCGCGTGCCTGGCGCAGTCGCCGCAGTTTTACAAGCAGATCGAGATTGCCGGCGGACGGAAGCGCGTGTACTGCATCGGGCCCGTCTTCCGAGCCGAGAACTCCAACACGCCTAGACACATGACCGAGGTGAGATGGAGCAGCGCTTGCCTAGGACCGTCGCCGCGATTGCATGCTAACTGCCGTGTTGATAGTTTACCGGTCTCGATCTGGAAATGGAGATTGAAGACAGCTACCACGAGGTCCGCGACATGCTGGAGGGCGTCCTGCTCTACATCTTCCGCGGCCTCGCCGAGCGTTGCGCCGACCAGATTGCCCTGATCCGCACCATCTACCCCTCAGAGGAGTTTATGCTGCCAGAGGACGGCAAGGAGGTCCGCCTCACATTTGCAGAGGGACAGGCTCTCCTTCGCGCTGAAGGCCCGGAGGAGTTCCGCAACGTGAGCGACGAGGAGGACATGTCGACGCCGCAGGAGAAGGCTCTCGGCGCCATCATCCGCCAGAAGTATCACACCGACTTTTACGTCCTCGACAAGTTCCCCGAGGGCGCGCGCCCCTTTTACGCCATCGAGGACCCGGAGAACCCCAAGGTGACCAACGCCTTTGACTTCTTCATGCGCGGCCAGGAGATTCTGTCCGGCGGGCAGCGTATCCACGTGCCGTCGACGCTAGAGGCGCGGATCCGCAAGAAGGGCATCGACCCGGCGAGCCCCGGCATCAAGGAGTACGTGGACGTGTTTAGGAGCGCCGGCGTGCCTCCCCACGGCGGCGGCGGCATTGGTCTCGACCGCGTGGTGGCGTGGTATCTGAACCTGCCGAGCGTGCACCTGACGAGCTACTACCCTCGCACGCCGAAGCGACTGCTCCCTTGAGCTGGTGCAGCTTGCATGGAGGATTATGAGACTCGGGAGTAGTTTGAGGGTAGATATGACGATAGAGGTCGTGTGGAAGCTGAATACAACCGAGACGTTGAAACAATGCTCAGCCACTATACTGCCGCCCAGAACTTCATATACTCGTATGCTGCGCCTCGCATCGACATGGCGCTGAAGGACAGCAAGCACTCGAGAAGCTCTTGGTAGGTCCCACAGTAGAAGCTTATTTACACGACCGGACGGCCCCGCCATCGTGGCAGCGCGACTGTTCAAATATCGACAGGTCTAGTTTCACAGACACTATGTGCTTGTACTTGGTACTCCGCAAGACATGCTTGTATGTGCTTCGTGGCTTGGGGAACGGCCCCCGGAGGCGGCTATGCCATCCGAGTTGCGGCAGCAAACACACGTAGCTCCGGTTGCACAAGGGCTGAGAAACCAACGATGGGCTGGAGAGGTATATCCCGAGCGTCCGGCTTGCATACGTGCGGGCTTGTGTTGGCACGGCAGGCAGCAAGGCAACGAGGTGCGACACGAGGCCGGTGAGCGAGGGAGCCCGAGGATGGGCGGACGGGGTCGCCGGCCGATGCAAGGATTCCGGCCAGAGGGATCGTGATGAGAGCTGACTCGGAGCGTCGGATGGGGTGATGAGTGCTCGAGCGAGCTTTAGTAGGCTAGTAGCGCATGTAGGTAGATGTCACTGAAGGGCAGGGGCCGAAAGCCGCGCTGCTAGTGAGGTTGTCAAGGTCGGGGAGGCAAACACCGGTGAGGACTCATGCGGCTGTTGAGTGGTAGTTGCCAAGTCGGGGCTGGCGAGGACGAGTTGCGGTCTGTTTACATTGCCGAGCCTCAGTGACCAGTCCGACGGCTCTCGTCGACTCGAGTTGACTTGTCAGCTTCTTGGGAGCTCCTCGGGACGGCTACGACGAAAGGGGGCTGGGTCGTGTGCGCGGCAGCAGGCGGTGGCGTCGAGGCAGACGAAGGTTGTTCCTGTTTGTCGCGCGTGCTCCGCGGGCATCGAGAGCGCTCCAGCTCCCCCGACACTCGCGCCGGAGGGCCAGCGAAGGCATCGCGGGCCCTCAGCCAACCTCAACAGCGAAGACGCCGCGCAACGTCAGCGGCCTCGTCTGCGCGAATCGGGCTCGGGACCACCGGCGGCGACGGCTGGAGTTCGAGGCCGCCCTCGCCAGGACGCCTGCACCGACGTCGGGGCCCTGGGCCCAGGCGAGCTGCCGGCCGGTAGTTGCACGCGCTGAAGGATTCAGCCCTCCAGGCTCCATCTCCCCCGGATGCACAGACGCACGCGCATGCGGGAGCCGCCGGCCGGGACGACGCCGCGCAGCGCCGCAGGAGGCCAAGCCCGCCAACTTCCAAGCAGGGCAAAAAAGCGAGGGCGCGTGGGAGACTCCCGTCGGCAATCCCACTTTGCTCTCGCGACGGTTGCTGGCGCCTCTGTTAGTGGACGACGGCGGCCCCGAAGACGTGTACTGTACAATACGGGTCGGGCCCGATGCCGGGGTTATTAATGGGGGGTCCCTGCTAACGGTCTGGGGCTGCCTCGTCCCATCCGGTGCCCCCGCTCCCTGGCCTTCTTCACCATCACCCACCCCGGAAGCCCGACCTGCGCCCGCGTATCGTCATCTCGAGATCCCACCTGCACCGCCCGCCCACCCTGCCGCTGCCACCGCAGCCCGTCGTCTGAATACCTTCATCCACGCGTCTGATTGCCACGGCCGCCGTGCTGCCTGCCGCTGCTGCCGCCGCCGCCGCCATGGACTTTTCCAGCCAGTATCCGTTCGCGGGCGCGCACCAGCAGCCCTACCAGCCCTTCATGCCCATCCCGCCGTTGACGCCCTCCAACGGCTCCGACGACTACAACAACGGCGGCAACCCGTCTCCTCCTGTCAGTCCTTCCCTGTCTCACCCTCTTCTGCGATCCCGACACGCCTCAAGCATCGAATCCTCCCCGACTTCCCCACTAGCTGCCCGCCGCAGGAGCAGCTGCAGCGCGCCGGCTGCCAGGAGCCCGCTGAGCCGCCTTACCTGAGCATTACCAACCACCGCGTCAACTCCCCTTTGGTCTCTCCCCTGCGTCTACCCCAGTGCCTGGCAGCACTTACGATATGCTTGCGCGGGTGGCATTTCGAGGCACGCTTTTGCTGACCCGGCCGCGCCAAACAGGACGCCTTTGACGCTCTGCCCGCCGCTGAGCAGTTCTCGGGCTTCGAGTTCCCCCAGGGATTCGGCAATCCGCCTCCGCATCAGGCCCCGAGCTTCCCGGGGCCGCCGACCCCCCCGAACCCCGCCGCCTTTGGCCACCAGCAACGGCAGCGGCATCATCACCAGCAGCCGCCGCCCCAGCCGCCGTCGGCGAATGGCAGCGCCAATGGCAACATGCCGGGGGCCACGAGCGACACCGGCTTCGACGATGGGCTCGGGGCGCGGGGGGGCAGCGACGAGGACGACTCCCTGACCCCTGCCCAGTCGAGGCGGAAGGCCCAGAACCGCGCCGCGTACGTAGTCCTTCGCCTGGATGGACGGGCCCCTTTGATCTCGTCCGCTGATGACTGACGCTCTGTCCGCAGCCAACGGGCTTTCCGCGAGAGGAAGGAGAGGCACGTCAAGGACCTCGAGACCAAGCTCGCCAGCCTCGAGGTCGCCCAGCAGCAGGCCTCGGTCGAGAACGAGCGCCTCAAGCGCGACCTGCAAAAGATGTCCACCGAGAACGAGATCCTGCGCGCCACGTCGGCCATGGGCAACGGCCACAAGAGCTCCCACGCCCCGGAGCCCACCACCACCGGGCCCCTGAAGTACAACCCAAAGGACTTCTACTCCAACGTCCTCCAGAACCACCAGAACAAGCACCCCTCGCACCGAGTTGTCACCTCCGACGACGGCGAGCGCCTGCTGGCGGCCGGAGCGACCTGGGACTTTATCATATCCCACGACCTCTACAAGCGGGGGCTCGTCGACGTCGGCGACGTGAGCGAGCGCCTCAAGAACCTCGCCCGCTGCGATGGCCAGGGCCCCGTCTTCTCGGAGCAGGACATCATCGGCGCCATCGAGCACAGCGTTGCCAGCGGCTCGGATGACCTGTTATAGTCGCGGAGCACGACGTGAGCGGGACCATGACTATAGCACGCGCTACGAATAACGGTCGACATGGCTAGACGGCAACTGATGGGAAGGGCAAAATCTTCACAAGCTGGCCCGCTGAGGGTTCATCAGCGGCGCAACTTGAGGGCTGATGCTGAGATGGGATGACTTTAACATGGCGTTTACTCTTGGGCGTGCCTTGGGCGCGAGGCGTACTGAAGCTGGATACCTGCGGAGGACTTGCGCCTGTTGGACATGTGCCTGCTCGCGGCAGAACCGTGCGTTGCTGCCCTCGCCGGCACATCGATACCTGGGCTGAGAGGTGATCTGTCGTGGAGACGTACAACGGTTGGTTGCGTTTCTCCCGACGGTCGAGCCAGTTTGATTCGATGGCGCTGTAATATTTTTGGCGACATTTTGGCATGGCGATCATTCATTTGGGAACACCATTGGCGGGAGTTGAGACCGCTGCTCGGGCCGCAGCGCAAAATGGACAGAGATGCTTTGTATTCAAATTTTGGTAAGCAAAGTTACCTTTATCTAACAATCTATTTCCCCTGCCCGATTACGCCTTCGTCCACCCTTCTCTTCCTCCTCCGCGGTGTCTATGTCGCTCGCCCCTGTTCGTGCCAGAAGCGAGGCGGAAAGAAATGAAAGAAAAAAAAAACCAACTAGATAAAACGTAACATGTCTAAGGGTACCTGCTTCCGAGAACTCCGCAACTTGACAGTCTCAAGCTGCAATAGGGCAAATGGGAAAAAAGCTGAATCGACTCACCCCCGGCGCGGCTGCCCGGCTCTCGCGGTCTTCATTACGGCCGTGGAGGCGCTTCTTTATGCCTTTGTCATCTTCGTCTTCGTCTTACATACCCGGTCTATTATGAGAATTACAACCGCACCCGAGTTCATGTCTTTCATGCTTTGCTCATCATTGTCGTTGCGGTTCTCTGGTCTAGTCTGGGAACGATTAATATTTCTTGGTCTTGCCGTTGGATGCGGGCTGGCCCTCGACGTGGGGGTGCTTGATGGTCAGGCACCAGATATCGAGGTAGTCGCAGATGGTGACGATGACGTCGACGACGAAGCTGCCGTAGACGCCGAGGGCGGCGCCGAGCATGAGGAAGAGGAAGGCGACCTGGTAGACGCCGTCGCCGAGCGAGCTGGGCCAGCCGAAGCCGAAGCGCTGCTGCAGGAGGGGGCCGAGGGAGTCGACGACGCCGAAGACGAGGGGCAGGCCCAGGACGTTGCAGTAGGGGAAGCGCATCTTGACGAGGTGGGCGGTGATCATCTGGCCGACGCTGTAGGCGTTGACGAGGCCGGCGAAGATCACAAAGGGCACGAGGTGGTGGCCGAGGATGTTGGGCTGCAGGTAGAGGTAGGCGACGACGAGGACCCAGATGGCGAAGAAGGGCAGCAGGCCGAGGAGGGCGCCGCGGGAGCGGTCGCCGCGGGCGCGACGGGCGCGGATGACGTTGAAGGAGGACTCGACGGTGTTGAGGACGAGGACGACGGTGCCCTGGACCATGTACCAGTCGGTGAAGGAGAGGTTGTAGATGGCGGCGGGGACGCCGAGCGACTGCGGGACGCCGAGGGTGCCAAACATGCTCGCCTGCCAGATGTGGGCGCCGCCGAAGTAGCCCGTCAGGGCGTAGACGGTGGCGAGGATGAGGACGCCCTCAACGGGCCCGTTGACGATGCCGAGGGTGAGAGTCTTGGTGTGGTACTCGTCCCAGGTTTGGACGTAAAAGGTGAGGAGGGCTGGCGGGGGGGACATGTCAGCTTACTCCGGGGATGACGGCGCGAAGCAGAGGGACGAGAAAAAAGGGGGAGGGGCTTACATGCGAAGAGGGTCGCGACAGTCCTCCAGCCCTGGCCCATGTTCTGGGAGGCGGCGAAGATGAGGACCTCGAGGCTGGTGTTGAGGGCGTCGACGCCGTGGTCGAAGAGCTCACCGAGGGGGCCCGACTGCTTGGTTCGGCGACTGGTCGCGGTGTGAGCATCTGACGAGAGGAATCTCGAGGGACACGGGACAGCAAACTCACGCCTGGGCGCCGTCGACGGCGTCAAACGTCTGGTACAGGAACAGGCCCAGGGCCCAGCTGTAGTAGACCCAGCTGGGGCAGTCCTGGTCGAGGCCCGGGTTGTACCACAGCATGGTGAGGAAGTTTGCGACGACGAACATGAAGCCCGTCAGGGTGATGAGGTTGGGCGCCATGCTCAGGGGGAAGAGCTTGATGACGACGTGCGTGTAGAAGGGCTTGAGGATGTACTTGGACACGAGCGAGCGGTCGACCGCCGAGTACTTGTACTCGCGGAGCGCGGGGAGGTTGCGCTGGCGAACGTAGACCATGATGGCGATTGTCGACCGTGTCGGGCGCGTAGATCAGTCAGTCGCTTCCACCTCGAACGTTGTCTGTGCCTCCTCGTGACCGAGGTCGATCGATCGCTCGCTGTGCGCTTCGGGGTCGGGAGAGCAGTCGCGGACACGGCGTGCGGCAGAGGGCAGAGACGAATGATGCTTGGATGCTGCTGTTGCGAGGTGACGGATCGCCGTGTCGAGCGGAGGGGGGACTCGGGGAGTCGGCCGAGCGGAGAGAGGGAGTTCGAGCCGCCGGTCGAGTCGAGTTGAGTCCAGTCGCGTGGTCCGAGGTTCGCGAACGGGGATGCGCCAGTGCGTTTTTTGCCTTTTGCCTTGCCTGTTTCAGGGTGGGCAATTTTTTGGCGTCCGGGGTTCGGCCCACGAGCATTAGCCGGCAACGTCATCTTGCCCTAGGCCGTGCCTGGGCGTCCCTGGGCACGTGCAGCGCTGCACGTCTGGCGTCTGGAGGCAAGGAGAGAGGCTTTCCCTGAAGGCGTTTGCAGGGCGTGACTGGCGATGTCTCTGGAGCGGCTCGGAGGCGGTGCGATGTGATGGTGCATGCGCGGGTGCAGCCGCGGCGGCGCGCACCACGGCAGCCTGTACGAGGACAAACGGCCACGGAGAGGCGTGCCGCCATCGCCAGCCGGAGTGGTGGGTTGCGTGCATGGCACCCTCTAGTTCGAGGGCCGTCGCGGACACTATGTACTGGTGTGTACTTCGTACAAAGTACTCCAAACGTATAGGCGATTCTTGGCAAGGCCTAGCTAGGCGTGCATGGGGCATGGACGTCCAAACGGCTGGAACGCGGTGCTTGATCCCACCGCAGACATCGAGACAAAGGAAAGCGCTGCACAGGGCCCTCGTCGCGACAATGGAAACAAGATAAGCGAACGGTGCTGCGCTGCGTCGTTGCCGGGGAGAATGCTAGGCGCGCAGCAGGAGAGAGCTTCTGGCCGCGTTGGGTCGCCTCTTCGTCCGTTTCGTTGCCAGGTACGGAGTACCCAATCTTGCAAGCTTCATGGGTCATCAACCCAGGCCGCCTGTTCCATCTCGAGCCGCTCCAGCGCAGGAGCCTCGTCCGCCATCGCTCGCGCGGGTAGTCTTATTCACGGCGTATTGTTGAGCGCTGCATTCTCGCATTGTCTGCGGCGCAGCGGATACACTGCAGCGGCCACTGCCCTCGCCTCGCGTCACTGCACGCAACACTGCACGCCTGCGCCGGGCTCACCTCGAGTTTCACTGCCCTGCATCAGCGCGCCGTCCAGTCTTTTCCTGCAGCAATAAAAGCCTCCTTGCCAGCTATTTTCTTTCTTGCATCTCACCTGCGAAGCAGAAGGTCCTTGCACTGCGGCGCGTGCTGTGGTTGACCGCCTGCAAGAATCTTTTCCGTTTGCCTCTCCGCCAGCTGCCTTGCCCCATGCGCGAACACCTCGCAAACGCCCAGGAGTGCGAGAACGCAGTCTCGGAGTTTCATCTCTCTCTGGTCACACCTGGCGATTCTGCTCTCTCACCCGCCCACACTCCGTCCCATCTTGGGGAGCGCCATCGCCACGAGCTTCCCTCGCGCTGAGCAACTCGTTGGGGTGCACCCATCCTTTCTAGCTTGGCTCTTCTCTTGCTGCTGAAGAGACGATACGGGACGGCCCGAGGAAGAGAGCCTCTGGTTCGCAATGTCTGGTAAAAAGGGCCCTCGAAAGCCTGCGACGCCGCGCGGGGCCAAGAGTCCTTTGCAAGACGTGAGCAAGTCACTGACAGCCCCTGCAAAACCAAAGACCCCTTTGAATCCGAAGAGCACTCCCCCGAGACGCAACCAAAGCCCCAGATACAGTTCCGCATCTCCTCGCGCAGAATGGCGAAAGTGGTCGGAACTCGGCCTCCGGCTGGATGGTCTCCCTAAGGATGTGACCATCCAGCAGCTGTGGGACTGGTTCTCCCCCGAGGGCGCCATTGTCTGGATCGACATATCCGACCGGGTCAACAATCGCAGCACCGTGTCGGCCAAGATCCGATTCGGGCCTCCCCCGAGGCGTGCCTTTTGGTCTGGAGGCTTCGTCAAGGTGCACCCTCGCCACTTTCCCGACGGGCTCACCATCCCTGCCGCCGTGGTACAGGAGACTCCGCGAAGATGGCTGGTCAACAGCAACACCGCTCATCGACGGGAGTATCCGATAAAGATGACGGTCGGTCTGCAGCAGCTGGAATTCGGAAGCATGGTTGGCGCTACAGCCATGCAAGTTCTCAAGTCTGTCACGGCTTCGTCTGAAGCGGAGGAGTTGGAGCTGGAGCTGGATGTCAGGGCTAAACAGCTCACAGTCTATTTCCCCATTGTCACGGCGACGGAGGAGTGGTCCGGGACCCGTCCATTCTGTTTCGTCGTCGACCTCTCCAACATCAAAAACATGTATCAGGTCTCGTCGGCCGATGGGAGCATCTCCTTGGTGCTGCCCCTCCCGCGTCCGCCTCAATACTTCTGGAAGATGGACGATGTTCATTCCACCTTTGCAAACGACCTGCAAGCCTGGAGCGTCAAGGACGTCTGGTTTCGAGCGACGGACATTTCCCAGGACTGCAACGCCCCCATGGAATATCCCGTCGGCGTCCACAACGACATCAAAGACCCGGGTTACATCGAGATTGGCCGCTGGACAGCCTTTCGGCTGGTCCTTGGAGGCTACGGTGAGCGCGATAACGACGCACCACTGCACCAGGTCCGGGAGGCGCTGGAAGACTTCAACGTCTCCGTGCAGCGCTGTGACGGCTTCGATTTCCAGAGGGCCAACCCGGCCATGTGGGACTACCTCGACCACCCGCCTATCGCCCACGGCCAGGCATCAGCCCTGCTGGAGATGTCCGCATCTCCCGTCATTCACATTGCTTTCGAGGTGCGGTACCAGCTCGAAGTCTGCGTGTCTCGCGGCATCCTCAACGAGAACACCGTCACAGTCGAATTTCTGCAACGCCTTGCTGCCCTGAAGCCATTTGACGCCACACGTCGACTTGAGTATCTAGTCGACCAAGGCGAGATACTCTACGATCCCATGGAGCTTTTCGCAAGCTCTGACGCCGAGTCCTACTTTCCGAATGTCAAGTATCCACACTACTGCACGCTGGTGCGCAAGGCGGTCATCACCCCAACCACGATACGTTACAACTCACCGACCGTGGAAACGTCCAACAGAGTCGTGCGCAAGTATAGCCACATGCAGGACCGGTTCTTGCGAGTCCAGTTCATCGAGGAGTCGGAACAGGGACGCATCAGCATCAACAAGAAGCAGAACGACGACATTTGGAAGCGGATTCTTCGAACTCTTTACCAGGGCATCCGAATCGGCGATCGCGTATACGAGTTCCTCGGCTTTGGAAGCTCGCAGCTCAGGCAATGCGGCGTCTACTTCTTTTGCCCGACCGAGCACACGTCTTGCGACGACATTAGGCAGTGGATGGGAGAGTTCAACCACATCAAGGTCGTTGCAAAGTATGCCGCTCGTCTAGGACAATGCTTTTCTACCACGCGAGAAATCCGCGGCATCTTCAAGCCGGAGATCAAGGTCATCCCCGACATCGAGCGGAATGGACACTGCTTCACAGACGGCGTCGGCAAGATTTCCCAGTTTCTCGCTAGCCTCATTATCGAGGAAATGACCCTCGACGTCTTCGACGAGCCGACGGCGTTTCAGTTTCGCATGGGCGGCTGCAAGGGCGTCTTGACGGTCTGGCCACAGGCGCAGGGGATGGAGGTCCACGTGCGGGAGTCTCAAGAAAAGTTCAAGGCGATATCCAACGGCTTGGAGATTATTCGCTGCGCCAAGTTCTCCACGGCCACGCTGAATCGGCAAACAATCACCATCCTGGAGTGTCTTGGCGTGCCTCCAAGCGCGTTCGTGAAGCTTCTGGACCAGCAAATTAAGGAATACGAAACCGCCATGACGAACAACCCTGTTGCCGTTGGACTGCTGACCAAGTTTGTGGACGAGAACCAGTCCACGCTGGTCCTGGCCGAGCTCCTCAAAGCCGGCTTCAAAACCAGCGAAATCCAGGAGCCGTTTACGTTGAACCTGTTGAACCTCTGGAGATCGTGGTCCCTGAAGCTCCTCAAGGAAAAGGCCAGAATACAGATTGAGAAGAGTGCCTTTGTTCTAGGCTGCGTGGACGAGACTGGCACGCTTCGAGGCCATTCGGCTGCGACCGAGGGATCACCGGACAAGGATGTCAACAAGTTGCCTCAGATCTTCCTGCAGCTCTCAGACCCGACTGGCTACGGCCAGACCATCACTGTCAAAGGCATCTGCATAGTCGGCCGAAACCCCTCCCTCCACCCCGGCGACATCCGGGTTGTCCAAGCAGTAGACAACCCCAATCTCCGCCACCTGAGGGATGTGGTTGTGTTTCCCTCCACAGGCGACCGGCCGGTTCCCAACATGTTGTCCGGTGGCGACCTCGATGGCGACGACTTCTTTGTCATCTGGGACCCCGACCTGATCCCCAAAGAGTGGAACTGTTCCCCCATGAATTACGCGGCTCCGAAGCCCTCGGAGCTGGCCAGGGATGTCAACGTCAACGACATCCGGGACTTTTTCGTCAAGTACCTGAAGAACGACGTCCTGCCGCTGATTGCGACTGCACACTTGGCATTGTCAGACGAGCACGGGCCTAAGTCGCAACTATGTAAGTACATGCTTCCCGCACAATCATCTTGTCAACGACTAACCCGTGTCTAGGCCTCTACCTTGCCGAGCTGCACTCCAAGGCCGTCGATTACCCCAAGACTGGCGATCCAGCAGAGTTCGACGTCAAGCTACAGCCACGCAAGTGGCCGCACTTTATGGAGAAGCGGAATTCGTACAAGTCGACAAAGGCACTCGGTCAGATCTTCGATAAGGTCGTCAAGAAGACGATTCAGTTCCTGCCGCACTGGGAGCAGCCCTTTGACCAGCGCATCATCTCGCGCTTCGAGCTCGACGACGACACGCTCCAGGAGGCGCGCAAGATCAAGTCGCAGTACGACATCTCGGTGCGCCGCATCCTCGCCCAGCACGATGTGGCGACCGAGTTCGAGCTGTACACGGGGTGGGCCATGTCGCGGCCCGCCGTCGGCAGCGACTACAAGCGCCAGGAGGACCTCGGGCGCGAGTACGACGCGCTCAAGTCGCGCTTCCGGGAGCTGTGCTACGACGCTATCGGTGGCAGCGACCCGGACAAGCTGGACCGGTTCGTGGCAGCCATGTACACGGTCACGGAACAGGAGATCAAGGTTGCGCTGTTTGAGCACTGCGATCCGACCAACGAGCCGGGCGAGACCATCCCCGAGCGGCGCCTCGAGCCCAAGAGCATGCCGCTCATCAGCTTCCCCTGGATCTTTCACTGGGTCTTGATCCGGGTCGCGACGAACGGCAGGTACCAGCCTAAGAAGTCTCACCTGGCGGCCGCGCGGCGGAGGATGCCAGTTTTTGTGAAGCTGGAAGCTCAATCCCCGCCTCCTGCGGCTACCATCGATGAAGTCGCGCACTCCGTGGCCAATCCTCAGGGGGAGAGTGTCGCCGCGCGCGTCCCGGACCCGGGCGACGTCAACGGCGGAGAGTTGCTGGTTTTCGACGAGAACGAGAAGCCCCCGGGCGAGAACGGCAGTTGCGCGGTGGAGCAGCCAGCCGAGGGCGGCGGAGAGAGCCAGATTCTTGCCGACATGCAGGGCATCATTATCCAGGCTCCAGATGAGGAGCCAGAAGGAGAGGCTGCAGCCGACGAGCCGGAGGGCGAAAGCGCCATGGACCGGCTCGCGGCCCTCATGGGCTTCGACGACGACGAATGACCGTCTCGCCTACGGTAGCACTGGCGCAAACCGGTGAGCGGGAGTGTGTTCAGGAGCGAATGGTACCATGGATAGGTACAAGGGCAGATCCAGGAGGGCTTGCGGCTTGGTGAGTCGATGAGCGATCTTCAGATACCCGCTGCATTCTCAAGCAGCACCATAGGCGGCCAGGCAGCATCCTGGCTCTAGCGTAGACAAAAAACTTTGTCAGTAAATCCTGTGTTTTCGTATCTATAGGATGTGATCTGGGGCGAGCAGTATGTGTGAACTGTATCCTGCCTATCCCTCCGAACGCGCCTTTATCCATGACAGGGTGGCTCGACGCATCTCAAGTGAGCATGCGCTTCATCACCGTATTCTCCTCATCGCCATCACCATCCGTCTTCCAAAGCGTCTGAGAGGCCACCAGTCTGAGGCCCGTCTTACTACCCTACACAGCCGTGAAGCCGCCCGTCGAGATTCACCAACCCGCACTGAAAACCCAAGAGCTCACCATCAGCACCGGCAGTCGCAGTGGGCCATGAGTCGGCACGCCCGGCATCGTCGGTCGGGTACTCTCGTACTTCGTACTCGTACTCGCAGTCATCGCACGCGGGTACGCCAACCGCGTCAAAGTCCGCGAATCTTGGTTAAGCTCGTGGAGCCCTCGGACGGGGACCCAACGTACATAAGTACCATACCGCGAGTTGATCGTTCCCGATCGGGGCCCCGCCGAACATCAAGGTGCTGACCATGCAACAAGCGGCCGGGCAAGCCGGGATGCGAAACAGGGACGTGGGCCAACGCGCATGGCGGGCCGTTGAGCTTATTTCGACCTCGAGGGAGGTCGAGCAACAGCAGGTATGCATACTGCGAGAGAGCCATCGCGGTAGCCGCTTGGTTGGCTCTCGGAGCACGCGCAGCAGACCTCGACTATAGGGTAGGGCCGCAGGGCAGCAGCCAAGAATCGAGAAACGCAACATCCACTTGGACGACGCGAGCAAATCAAGCATGACGGGGTTGCAGCCGATCCGCAGATGTCGTTGTTTGCGTGTACGGAGTACAGGTGGCCGTCTCACAGGCAGATCACCAGATCACGAGCCGATTCGACGTTGCATCAAGGCTCCGGAACGGTTGCGAACGCGACATTCCGGATTGTCAGGTCCTAAAATACAGAAAATTACTACTCGTATGGGCTCGATGATCATACAGTCGACGGAGTCTCGAACCGGAGGGAACATCATGCCCAGGCGCCGCGCGGCGTGTCGAACATGCCCTGGAACTTTGGTGGTTGAGTCTGCTTACATACGCCAGGCCAGGGATTTGCCCGTGCAAATGTCCCCCTCACCGCCTTCCGCAAGCATTCTGCCCGCGCCATGGCAAAATCGCCACTAGAACTAGTCCATGACGGCTTCTGTCGCATCACGGCCATCGTCAACGGCCTCTGCGCGGCGACAAACGGGAATCGACTCTCAGCAGGCGCAGCAACGCACACGCCTCGCCGCACGCAAGCGAATCGCATTCGCGCAGAGCAGCGACCATGCCTCCGAAGAAGCCCGTCAACTGGGCGCTGTGGAGCAAGGTGCTGATCGGGTACGTGGGACGGACGGGCATCACGGCGGGAGTGATGCGGAGATTCCCCGGGGGACGGAACATACTGGCAGCACGGGGACAATGCTGACGCGCTGCGAGGACAGAGGCGCCATTGTCAGCGTCGGCGGACCGGCGCTCACGTACTGGCTCACGCCGACCGAGGAGGAGCTGCGCTCGCGGTACAACCCGGACCTGCTCAAGCAGAGCATCGAGAAGCGCGAGGAGCGCGAGCAGGAATTCGACGAGTTCGTCACGCGACTGAAGGAATACTCCAAGTCGGACAAACCGAGTTGGTTCCCCCCCTGCCCTCCCGATAAGTGCGGAGAAGGATAGGAGCATGTCCGGCTGACCCCTTTGGCGAACCCCAGTCTGGATCGTGGTGAAAGAAGAGGAGGAGCGGCGGAAAAAGGCCGCTCTGGAGGCGGGCAGGGTGCAGCAGCGCGAGGCGGATGCGCGCCGGGACGAGATGAGGCGAGAAGCCGGCCTCGGGACCAAGTAATGCCGCCGGGGAGGGTGGTGTGTTGGCCGGGGGAGTGGCCACCATCGACGACCTTGTAACAGTATGTACTCGTAGATCTCTGGGGTGCCTCCCACGAGTCGTGTACCACCACATTTCTCTTTTCCCTGTGCAGAGCAGTGCGTTGCCAAGGTTACATATGTACGACGGTACGGGGGCGGGGGACGTGATCGGCCCCGGGGCGCATCAAGGAGACCGGCTCGGCCGATGCGCTTGGGGAGCTGGGCCTGGAGAAAACGAGGGTCGGATCTGGCCAAGCCTGGGGAGACGGTTTCCATAGCTCAATGGCTGGGCCAACCCCCGAAATACTGCGCATGTACTTCGTACGTCGTACGGACTACGGAGTCCTCTGCGCCTGTGACGGCTATCGTCTCCGCCACCGCCGTTGCGACATTTCCCAACCTCGCGTGAGCACTGAGCACCAACGGCGTCTTAGCCCCACGTCCAGGGGAGCATCTGCCAACCTCCTCCAGTGACTGTCAGCTGGCGAGGTTGGTCCAAACAGGGCCACCGCCCGTGCTCGACGATAGGATTCGGAGCCCAACGCGGAGAGGAGAATATGACCAGCAGACGCCCCGACCAACGGCGCAGCTCGACTCTCCTCTCGCCTCAGCACACCCTCACACAGGCAAAGAGCCGAGGCAAGGCCACCTATGGCGCAGAGGCCCATTGGCGGATGATTGGTCCGGCTGTGATCCTGCTGGACCCCAATGGCCTTCATCAGTTTCCCCGATGCCTCCCCTGCCAGCAAGCCGCCCAAAACGCCTCCAAACGCCTCCTCCGCCGCCAAGAGATGCATCCTGTGCTTGGCAGCAACAAAAAGTCCCACGACAGCTTGTTTGCCCCTATTGTACGAGTACGAAGTAGTGACATCCATGAATGGGAGTTGCCACGGGCCTTGGCCTGCAGAAACTCCGTATTCCCAGCGCCGCGGCTCGGCTCCGTCGTCGGTTCAACCTGAACCGTCAGTTTACGCCTTGCCCCATCCATGGACTGGCAACATCCATTGCAAATGGCGTGGTCCTTCATTGTAGTTGCAGGAGCGCTGATGGCATTACCCCGTTTCCCGCCTGCGCTACCTCTTACCCCGGAGCCCTCAATCGGCAGGCTGCCGCAGGCCAAAGCTATTGATTTAGTAATGGCCTTCCTATAACAAGCCACGAGATGGAGCTGAGATGCAAGAACGCCTGTCAGTCAGCGGCTGCATCCTTTCCTGATACGGCTCCTTTTAGACGCGCTGGCGGCACCCGTGATTCGTCGCCCATCGCCCGTCACCCTCATCGAGAGCCTGTTGGTGGAAACGCCTGCTTGCTTCAACTCGCATCATTCCGCTGGCCCCCCATGCGTATCACCACCGCTAGCTTGCAGCTGGTTGTGTTACCATTACCAACAACTGGCCAGCCGCACCGGCGGTGGTCGCTGCTGCTGGCCCGAGCCTTGCAAAAGGTCTTCCAATGGTTATCTCATTCCATTCCCAATTTGGCCCAACTGCTGCAGCTCAGAAGCCACATGGCTGTCAAGCAGTCAGGAACGTTGAGCCGACTTGGCGTCTGCAACTTGGCGATGCCGAGTGATCCGCCAACGGTTCGGATATGAAGCCGCCGCAGTCAGTACCGGTCGGAACCGCTCGACGACGACTGTGATGGCAATACGTACGAGTAAGAATGATGAAATATCGCGGCAAAGTTGCAAAGTGTTACAGCGGATGCAGGCACGCAGTGCTTCCACTTTAGACGGGTGATAGGACCTCGATGCCGGCTTAACAGCGAGCAAAAGAACCAAAGTTGCCACGTGCTGAGGGTTGCTGATGCGACGGCGCCCTCCAAGACGCGCAGACTTGGCTCGTCAAAAGGGAACTGCAGATAAGCATAAGCGGTCCAGCGCAGCTAGCTTGTGTCACCCTCAACAATAGTACTGTACCAGTCCCGTATTGGAAGCAATCGTGCTTCGTAGCTGCAATGGTCCATAGAATAAATGGAATGACCGGCATCCTGTTGCCGCGGGCAATGGCGAATGATGGGCAATGCAGCCAAAGTGGTTCGAGCTTCGAGCTTTGTGCTCCTTCGCGATGCGCTTGGCAACCTTGTTTCGCACGCGACAATCACCTGGTCTCATGTCGTGTGCGGATAGCGCCATCTTGGAGAAACAAAAGTTCATCTAAAAAAGAATCGCCTCCTTCTCACGGGTCGATTAGCTGGCGGGGGGACCCTGTTGGCGCCAAGGTTCAGGCCAGTTTCGGTGCACGATCCGGGGCTGGTGGCTCCCTCTCATCGTGCACAGCTGGGGCAGCCCTGCCCACCACGCAAACGGTGGTTGGTGCGCTGGTGGGAGGCTGTTGGTTGCGGCTGGTGAGATGCCGCACTGGGGGTGGCCTCTCAAGCCATCCGTCCAGCCAGGGAAGCCCTCGACTCCTTTTCCTGCCGGTTGCGGGCTAGCACTCGGAGTGTGCAGCAGCACCAGGAGGCGAAACTGCCGCCCTGCCCGTTGGCGGAAGAGGCGCCCGCCACAATGGGCCAGGCGATCCCGGGGTTGGTCGCGGGGAATGGGATCAGGGGTCTGGGCCAGGGCAATCGGGGCGTGGCGCTTCTCCCGAGGATGATGGAGGGGCCTCCCCTGCTTCCACCTCCCCTGCTCCCACCACCTCCCTCCACTGCTTCCAGTGATGTCAAAGTTCAGTGTCTTACTGTCTCACTGGAATCCACTGCTGGCCCGAGGGTCGACCGGCGTGCTCGCCGCGTGCGACGTGGCCGGGCAGGTCATGACTTGATAAGGCAAAGGCCCCACAGTGCTGTAGAAGCTGCTGCATCCATACAATGATGCATCGATATCGCGAGATGGAGTTGTGGGAGTGCGGTCCGACGGTATTCCTGTGTTGATCAAGGCAAAATCGCTCGCGATAGGGCCGAAGGGCTGCATCCTGATTTAGTGCCTCCGCCTCCCAGCGAACTATCATCTCGTTCACCCAGCGAGCCTTCCCGCGAAGAGCAGTTGCGTAGGCAAGCCCCAAATAGATCCCGAACAGCTCCTGCCTCGGGCCCGGGCTGTTGGACGGGCTGTTGGAGACCGTTGGTGCAAGAACGTGACTACAAAAGAACCTCCAAGATAAGGAAGGCGCTAAGCATGCGCGCGGAGACTGGGGGAAGCGCCACTGCCACTACGGGTGTAGGTAATAATATGGAGTAGACCTACCTGGTAACTTGAGCAACTCGGCACTCGAGACTCAGGCGAGTTTGCTGCAACTTGCTGGCGTTTGTTACAGGCCGCCAGCCACCTGGTTATGACGCGCAGGGCTTTTGGAAGGTTTGCCTCCCAGATAGTGGGCAATTGATCAGCATTTGAATGTCTGTGGCTGCCGCGTTCAGGTGATACAACGCCTTTCGAGTGCTCCAGACGGGAGCGGGCAATGTGGCGCGCCAAGCTAGCGTCCCGTGCCCAGCGAGGAAGAGCCAACTGAGCGCCTGTCACGACTCCACGAGTACGGACCACAGAGTGGAAAGTGCAGGCCATCTCCAACACCATTCACTTGCTGCATCTCTCCTCAATTCGACATCAACGTACGGATACGTTGTTACTTGATCCCACAGCTCGCACACGCGCGCATGTCGCATCGCCAATACGGGTAAGACGGCAGTTCCGCACTGGCCAGCGGGCTGCCCGCTTCATTAGGCAGGTCGGCACCCCCCACCCTATTACAAGTCCACAACTCGGGGGTCTTTGCGGGTGCCACATGGAGACGGACGACCAGCGGCGCTCTCAAGCCTCCGTCCGTTGCCAGCGCGCGTGAGACACGGGCAGGGGTGGCTGATATGCTGATATGGGTTGGGGGGGGGTGGCCCAGGGGCGTGTCTCTGGTCTCCGTGCTGCTTCCGCATTCTGACGGTGCGCCAACGCCATGGGTCCGACAGCGCGAGCGTCTGGCGCAATGGCCATCGCACAAGCCAAGCCCAGACCCAGAGCGACCTTGTCTGCGTCCGTCCATCGCCAAACCATCCAGATGGCGGCTGATTTGACGGTTCGTGAGGTTGCGTCTTGCCTTGGCATGCAGCTGCCACCTGCACACCTCCTCGGTTCGAGCAGACCCCCGTACCAGTCGCCTCTCGCCCGTTCCCGGGGTTGGATATAAACTCCAGCTCGTCCCTCCCTCTCACCACCACGGGCCCTCTCTTCCTCTTCACTTGTCAGACGTCTTGCCTCCCTCCTGTGAGGAACCCTTCGTCCAACAGTGGAGTAGAGCACGCACAAGACCCGGCATCATGGGCTTCAAGGAACGCTTCGGCGTCAGGTCACGCGAGACGCCAGCCGAAGGCGCTGAGACGACCGGCGCGGAGATTCTCCCCACCATTTCTGCCGACCACAACCCCGAGAGGGAGCTGCGGCGCTTCAGGAAGCAGCACAAGTGGGATCCCTTCCTGGACATCGACAAGCTCGACAACATCGACGATGCCCTCGCCTCTGGCAACGCCGAGAAGGAGGCTGCCATTGACGAGTCGCTCATCCAGGAGGACTCGCCGTACCCCGAAGTTCGCTCTTCGGTAAGTCTCTTCTTCTCCCCGGTCCGGATCGGCTCGCAGGCATCGGCGAGCGGAAGATGAGCCCCATCGGGAGAATGCAGAACTGACCGGCTTCTCTTCAGGTCCCACCCCATGACATCGACGTGCCAGTCAACACCGTTCGCGCCTGGACCATTGGTTTCTTTCTCTGCACCATCGTCGCCGCCTGCAACGTTCTCCTCGGCCTGCGTCGAACTCCCATCGTTATCTCGTCCACGGTCGTGCAGTTGATCGCCTACCCGTGAGTTCATGCCCCGCCCCCCCAAGTTCGTCCGCTCGACAGGAGTAGATGTTGACCGGTTTCTGTGCAGCATGGGTATCGGCTGGGCCAAGGCCATGCCCAAGAAGTCGTTCACGTTGTTTGGCCAGCTCATTGAGCTGAACCCCGGGTCCTTTAACGTCAAGGAGCATACCATCATCACCATGATGACTGCTGCTGGTTCAGCCGTCAGCTACTCCATCGACATTCTCCTGGCCCAGGAAATCTTCTACAAGCAGCAGTTCAAGTGGGGCTTCCAGATTCTTCTCATGCTGTCTACCCAGGCTATGGGCTTCGGCGTTGCTGGTGTTGCCCGACGATTCCTCGTCTGGCCGTCGTCCATGGTGTGGCCCGCGACCCTCATTACTTGCACCGTCATGTACTCGCTGCACGACCACAGGCCTTCGGACCCCACACAGACTAACGGCTGGAAGATTGGCCGATACAGCTTCTTCCTCATCGTTGCCCTGGCCACCTTTGGCTGGGAGTGGTTTCCTCTGGTCATTGCGCCGTTCCTGTCCATGTTCATGTTCGCCACGTGGATTGCGCCGACCAACGTTGTTGTCAACCAAATCTTCGGTGGAAACAGTGGTCTCGGCCTCATCCCCATCTCCTTCGATTGGTCCACCGTTACCGCTTTCCTGGGTTCTCCTCTCCAGACTCCTGCCTTTGCCATTCTCAACGTCACTGCTGGTGTTATCATCACCACAATTGGTGCCATTGGCCTGGCCTGGGCCGGCCCTGAATTCTACCGCTACCTGCCCTTGAGTGCCAACCAGAATTTTGACCGATACGCGGAGGCCTACAACACTAGCCGCATTCTTACGCCCGAATTCACGGTCAACGAGACTGCCTACAAGGAATACTCGCCTATTCTGCTGGGTCCGACCTTCTCGCTCTCGTATGGCCTGTCCTTCGCCACGCTCATCTCCACGGTCACCCACGTCGCCCTCTTCTACGGTTCCGATGTCTGGAACCGCGCTCGGAATTCCACATACGAAGAGCCTGACGTTCACCTGAAGCTCATGCGCAAGTACAAGGAGGCGCCCGAGTGGTGGTTCCTTAGCATCTTCGCCGTCAGCTTTGCCTTCGGTATGATTGCTAGCCAGGTCTGGAAGACTCATCTTCCCTGGTGGGCGTATATAATCTGCATCCTCATTGGTGTTGTCCTGTTCATCCCCATCGGCATGGTCCAGGCCATCACCAACCAGCAGACTGGTCTAAACGTCATTACCGAGATGATTATCGGATACATGATGCCCGGCCGCCCCGTTGCCATGATGCTCTTCAAGTCCTGGGGTTACATGTTGTCGTACAACGGCCTCACCTACATTTCCGACATGAAGGTTGGCCACTACATGAAGGTTCCTCCCCGCAGCATGTTCGCCGCTCAGGCGTTTGCCGTCATCTGGCTCTCCTTCGTGCAGATTTCCACCTACAACTTCCTCCGAGGAAACATCGAGGGCATCTGCACTCCGCATCAATCCCAGGGCCTGACCTGCCCCAACGCCCGGACCTTCTACAACGCTAGTGTCATCTGGGGTGTCATTGGTCCTGCTAAGGTGTTCGGCCCTGGCAGCATCTACGCCTGGACAAACTGGTTCTGGCTCATCGGCTTCTCTCTGCCTGTGATCCAGTACTTTGTTGCCCGGCGCTACCCCCGTTCTTGGGCACGTTATGTCGTCACGCCCGCCATGTTCGGCGCTGCTGGCATGATCCCTCCCGCTACCCTCTACTACATCTTCCAGTGGGTCATTGTTGGTCTCATCTTCAACGCCCTTCTTCGCCGACGCTTCTTCGGCTGGTGGTGTAAGTTTTTATCCCTCACTCCCTATCCTCGGTGTCTACAGAAGCTAATTCTGACCCGCAGCTCGCTACAACTATGCCCTGTCCGGCGCCCTCGACATCGGAACTGCTCTTTGCACCGTCATCTCTGGTCTCGGCCTCGGTCTAAGTGAAACCAATATGCCTGCATGGTGGGGCACGACCGTCATTACCAACACCTTGGACTACAACGGAACTGCCGTCACTAAGATTTTCGTCGAGGGGCAGGACCCTATTGGACCGTCGAGCTGGTAGAGATCCAGGATGGCTCTATCACCTAAGTTTTAAGTATTAAGGAGCATAGGATTTAGTGCGATGCTACATAGTTAATGCAAAGATGCCACCGCATATATTCCCATTCATCATCCATCTTCGTTGTGACTGCAGACTGGTCAGGCCGTGTTGGGGGGTCCAGCCAGATATTGACTTTGGCACTTCGCCGGCGTTGGATGTTTTGCCTTCGGGGCATCTGTAATCCGTGCACAGCAGAGGTATCTGGCATTTCTCAAAGACTCATGCCGGCAGGACGATTCTGTCAGATCAACAGGGGTTGGCGTGGGCATCGGCCTCATATCTGGCGCCGAGCAGCTGCCAGGTACACCGCAGGGTGCGTGACGGACCTTGCTGCTAGTAGAGGTATTACTGAACGCCGCAATATGCAGACAGAGGCTGTAGACGTACTCGGTGGCACGCACTGCAGTGCTCCTGCAAATCGCATCCAAGACGACCATGAGGTTGGCAAGTTGGGTGCTCATCTCATCTGTGGCTGACAGCTCATCTCATCAGTGGCTGACAGCTCAGAGCGCTACCCCAACCGGGACGTTGCCTCTTCGGTGCATACGAGTGGGGCCTCTCGGCAAAACACATATTCCAGGTGCGAAAAGTCTTGGCACGCACAAAACCAACTCTGCTTTGATCCATCACCAATCCGAGTCGTTGGCGACAAATCAGCCTCTTGACGACGCAACCCCTCATCTCCCGGTATGTAGCGCTGGCTGCGAGCATCATATGCCGTCATCCCGCCGTCCCTCTGGCGCCGTCCGACACCGATCTTGCTGACGCATGAAGGCGTAGTCTTTCAATCCCCCCATCCTCACAGCCGTTGCCCATCATGGCCGACATCCAGGAGCGTCTCAAGAAGCTTGGCCAGGGAGCCCGAATTGGTGAGCCAAGAGACGACATCTTGCGGGCTTGGATTCTTTGCTAACGTTTGCGCAGGGTACGCAATGGACTCGCCCGACCTCAGAAACCCCCGAACCGATTCGCTAATCTCGTGTCCTCGTGCAGTGGAAAGGGTACTCCCCGGAGAAAGGTCAAGCGTGCACCCGCCCGGTCCGGCGCCGACGACAAGAAGCTCCAGCAGACGCTGAAGAAGCTCAACACGCAGCCCATCCATGCCATTGAGGAGGTCAACATGTTCAAGTCGGATGGCAACGTCATCCACTTTGCTGCTCCCAAGGGTGCGTGAACCACGACTCTCCATCCCCAGGAGCTGTTTGTGCTGACATGCTTTTCTTGTGCGCAGTCCACGCCGCTGTCCCTGCCAACACGTTCGCCATCTACGGCAACGGCGAGGACAAGGAGCTTACCGAGCTTGTTCCGGGCATTCTTAACCAGCTCGGCCCCGACTCGCTCGCTTCGCTCCGCAAGCTCGCCGAGAGCTACCAGAACATGCAGAAGGGCGAGAAGGGCGAGGACGACGACGAGATCCCCGACCTGGTCGAGGGCGAGAACTTCGAGAGCAAGGTCGAGTAAGGATCTGCTCACAATTCACGAGGGCGGCAGGAGCGGGGCGCGGAAGCCTGTGTCGACCGGTGGAAACGCTGTTGGCAGGGTTCTGGGAACACGTCCCCCTTGCGGGATTCCTACGGTAATGCCTATGCTCCGCGGGGGGAGAGGTACAACGGTCAGGGTTTGGAGTGGCGGAATAAGCGACACCGACGAACTGTCTTAGTTGATTGATTTGTACAAAACGTGGATCGCATCTGGAGAAATACCAATCTCTAAAGATGTCCAATATGCGCGTCAAGCCGCAACGTCTAGCCCCCAGCCCGAGTCTCCCTCGTTTCGGAGCCAGCCGGCCAAGGCGGTCTCACGAACCTCGGCATTGACTGCTCTCCTCTCTGCCAGCAGCGGGCCGTCTTTGATCTCTCGATACGTCTGCCCACTGAAGTGATGCTTTAACTCGTTGTGGCCGTCAAGCTGGTGTGTAATCTCTGTCGCTGCCGTCCACATCTGCCTTCTTGACATGCGGCTCGCTCCCCGCTGGTCAAACTGCTTCCTGCCCTGGACGACACCGCCCATGATGGACTCTTCTCCGCCGGAACGCGACCACGCCGCCGCGAGATTGCTCGCTGATATCATGTCCGAGCGAGCCTGCACCGCCCTCCGCGAAAACCCAAACTCCTCGGTCGTAGTCTCCACAGCAAACGGCGTGAAGGCATAGCCACCAGGCCACGCAGCGCCAGCCAGGATCCCCATGCGCCCGCTGCTGGAGAGGGCACGCTCGCACGCAGCGGCCGAGTGCTGCGACGTGGGCAGGACGAGGGTGTCGATGTAGGCGCGCGCGGGGTCGACGAAGAGCGAGGCCAGGGAGGAGAGCAGAGAGGTGCACTGCTTGAGGGCGAGCTTGTCGGAGCAGGACTTGGAGAGGGTGGCCGGGGCGTCGCCGCGGGCGGGCTTGCGACGGACGATGCCGAGGTGCGAGAAGTAGGCGCGGCCGGGGAGGGAGGTGCCCTCGCCGTTGGGGGCTGGTGATGGCGTGGGCGTTGGCCAGGGGGAGGCGTCGTCCTGGGCGGCCATTGTGAGCTCCATGCTCGCGTCTCCGCCTGCGAGTTTTAGTATCCTATGCTGGGGTCTGGGGGTTGGGTGATGCGTACAGGGTGCTTCGGAGCAGTACATGTGCAGCTTGATGCCGTCTCTGATTCGGAAGGGCGTTGCGTATTGCATCTCGCTCTTGGGCCCCCCAAGCGTCTCATGATGTTGAAGAATGCCAGCGCCAACACTGCCCTCACTCAAGCTCCTGCACTCATCCAAGAGGAAGCGATTGAATGTCCTTATGGCCAGAATTTCCGCATGCCAATCGTGTAACCCATTGCCATTGGCCTCTGGGAGTTTGGACGCGGGGAGACACTTCATGCCAGTTCTGGACCCTCACTTAGAAGACAGACTTTTGAAGGAGTGGGAAGGAGAACTTACGCCAGAACCAGGCATGTGAATTTCCCATCCTGCTCGGCAACAATGCCGCTCAGGGGAACCCACTCATGAAGTCCATTATCGCGGATGGCGGGCTTTCGCTTCGCCGGGAGTTTGTCGAACTGTGATATGACGGCTCGGGCGATGAGATTCGCTCGGGATGTCATTTAATCGTGGGAGGGTTCATCTCTTTCAACTCAGGCCACCAGATCACAACATATAAATATAAATATTTGAGCCTGGCTGCAAAATTCGCGGAAAGCTCATTCTGCCAATGTTCAAGTTCATGAGAGGTCAAAGCCGCATTGAATTCGACCCATAACTTGATTGGACGTTGAGCTTGTCAAACCCACTTCCGAGAGCGAGTGGAGCATGTGACGCATCACGTGTAGATTTAGCGTCTCGTCTGCCCTAGACCGCTTAGTCAGTGCCACACACCTCCAATTCCGAGAAATTGAACGTATCACGGCCGCTCCAACTTTTGCCAACGCCAAATCCACGGTCCACGACACCAAACAGCCTTGTCGCCATACACCCACCGGAAGCGACAAGATGCGTACCTACGACGATACCTTCTCGGGCCAGAGAATTTACCCTGGCAAGGTACGACTTTCCTATTGTTCCCCGTCGTGGCACCACGTTAGGTCGAAGAGCGAGTTGAAGATGGTTGCATGGTGGCGTGGATGATGGGAGGGGGGACAACTCTTCGATCACGACGGAGGCAGAGACAATGGAAGCACGATTGCTAACGGGATCCCGTCGCACAGGGTAAAATCTACGTCCGTGGCGACAGCAAGGTGTTCCGATTCCAGAACGGCAAGTCGGAGTCGCTGTTCCTGCAACGAAAGAACCCCCGCCGCATCGCATGGACCGTCCTCTACCGCCGACAGCACCGCAAGGGTATCTCTGAGGTACGATCGAACCATTACACTCCCCCGATTCCCCGAGCCGCGAGCTCCGGCCGCCCCGATGGCGCCGGAGATTGACTGGAGCCGGTCCCGGGCACTTGAGAGCAAGCAGGACTAATGCCGCCCTACAGGAGGTCGCCAAGAAGCGCACCCGCCGAACTGTCAAGGCCCAGCGAGCCATCGTCGGTGCCTCCCTCGATGTGATCAAGGAGCGCCGCTCCATGCGGCCCGAGGCCCGATCGGCCGCCCGCGCCGAGGCCATCAAGGAGAGCAAGGACAAGAAGGCCGCCGCCGCCGCCGCCAAGAAGGCCGACAAGGCGAAGAGCGCCACGCTGGCCTCCAAGGGCCAGACCCAGCGAAACATCAGCAAGCAGGGAGCAAAGGGCGCGCAGGTCAAGGTGGCCGCGCGGACCCGTTAAGGGGCGACGGGGCGAGAAACTGAAAGAGTGGAGGAGTCCGTGGTTCTTGTGTCTTTCCGGCCGGTTCTTCTACAATCTCGGGTGCATGGAATGCCATAGGGTGCATTGGTAGTTGAGCAAATGACATACTGGTGCAATGGTCCCAACACTCGAGGTTAACGTGTCTCTGACGTGGGTGTGTGATGCGGCGGCCACATTGAGGAGTGATGCGAATGGTCACGTTGGGACGAGATGCGGGAGACTGAATCGGGGAATTCGAACGGAAGTCGGATGAGATTGTATTATGTTCTCACGTCTAGTCTATCTTGGTCGCGTGCTCTATATACGGGCATCTACAGCTTGGCAAGGACAGCCTCGGCTCCAGACTGGGAGATGGACTTTGTGTCGTCGTCCTGGCTGGCGTAGATGACCTTGCCGTGGTCGACGGCGATGGCGTAGCGCGAGGTGCGCTCGCCGATGGTCCAGCCGATGCTCTTGCTGAACTTGGCGTCGGCGTCGGAGGCGAAGATCTAGAAACCATCAGCTGCTGTAGGAGACGGGCGTCACAAAGGAAAGAAGATTACGCACCACAAAGTCGTCGGTGACGCCGTTGGCCTTGCCCCAGGCGGACATGACAAAGGCATCGTTGTAGGCGATGACGACGACCTGGTCGACGCCCTTGGCGCGGAGGGCGTCCTTGTTGTCCAGGTACGAGGGCAGGTGGGTGGACTGGCAGGTGGGCGTGAAGGCGCCGGGGACGGAGACGATGACGATCTTCTTGTTGGCGAACTCTGGACGGATCGGTGAGCCGGCGTCCTCGACGACTACGGGGGACGGGCAGGGAACCGACCTTTGCTGGCGTCAAACCGCTGGGGGATGCCGCAGACCTTGATGTCGCCCTCGGGGGCGGGGGGGATGTACGTGAAGGCGACGTCCGCGGGGAACGAGTCTCCGACCTTGAGCTGAGGCATGGTGGGTGAAGCGGCGGTGGTGCGTGGGAGAGGGATGTGTGGTGTTTGTGGGCGACGTCGGAGGAGACGGGGCGAGAGGGAGAGCACGGCAACGGCATTTAAATAACACCAGGTATTTGGAATAAGACGCAATGGCTCGCCCTTAATAATCGGCGGCGGGGTCGGCGCATCATGGACCATGGACCGTCCCTCGCGGCGGCCGGCGGGGTCGTCGCCCAGCGCCCGTCCTCGTCTGGTTGGGCCACGGCGCCGGGAGCAGCGCAAGGGCGAGTCGTACGATGGATGGATGGATGGATGGATGGCCTGCCCGGCGCCGGGGCACCCTGATGGGCTGGTGGCGGCATTCACGGCAGAGACCTGGAGGCCTGTCGTGCGCACGCGTTCGCGCACTGCCGGGCTGGGCTCGGAGCGCCGATGGCTGGTACGGCTGTGACCGAGGGGCGCGGTGGGTCTTGGGCCGATCCGGGACCGCGGGGGCCCGGGCCCTGCGGCGGGGGCATGACGTGGTCGGGCGGAGAGGCTGCGAGCTGTGTCTGCGTCGGAAGTACGAAGGACGAGGCGGTGCTGGCGGAGGCCGAGGCCAGGCGAGCGGGGGACTCGCTGGCCACGGCTGGGTTGTCGGGAGCTCTTCCGTGTTCTCGAGAGCTCTTCCGGGTTCTCGGCCGAGGGCTGCAGCATCGGCCGGGTGCAAGCTGTCACCCGCCGGCCACCGGACGGCCAACGCCCGAACAGCCCCGGGTCCGGATGCCCTTCGCTCGGGGGCGGCTACACATATATCTGATGGCGTCCCTGCTCACCCCTTGCGGGATCCGTACCCCGGGCACTGTGTACTTGCCTCGCCGACCAGCCATGTATCTCGCGCGAGCAGAGGATCAGGCACGCCGGCTGCAGGTCGCAGAGGAGGAAGCCGGCTGTGCCAACACTCGCCTTGATGCCTTTGCTGTGGACTGCGCCGCATCTCATGCTCAACTCGGCAGGTATAGAGGCAAGTCGGCAGTATAAGGCGCAACTGGCAGGTTTAAGACACAACTGGCAGGTGTTGGGCACAACTGCGCAGAAGCGAGGCATCGTCGTCGTCAAAGGAGTTGTTGGTCAGCGCGGGTTGACGCCGCCTACTGTCCATGTCGTATTTGATACCCTGGAGCAGCCCTCGCACTTGAGTCTGCCTACGCGTTCTCCAGCAACTGGCATCGGGCTAGGGCCACCTAGGCAAGACATCGACTGCGGCCACTACTGTAAAGGGTAGCAGCCGGGCGTCTTCGATCCGCGTTGGCTTCACGCAGGAGGAGATGCCCGCTGGCAGTGCTGCGGTGGAATCTGCCAGGATGTCGGTGGTCAACTTGGCTGGAGAAGGGTTATTCCTGGACTTCAGTCAAGCACCCGTGGTACTTGCAGGAACTCACTTCACCAGAACGGTAAGGGATGTCCTTGCCGCTGCTTTCTACAGTTTATCCAATATGTCTAGCACCGCACGAGTATACACGTCCCTACATGTCCTCCACCGTCTTGTTCCAGCCGAGCGGGATCCTCTGCCGCGCCAAGCGGTCCGGATCGGGCGTCGTCGCGCTGTAGTCGACGACGCGCCCGTGCTCGACGCGCGCCCGCATGTTGTCGACGTCGACGTGCCGCCCAAACGCCCAGTCCCTGACCCTGGTGAAGTTGCGGCACATGTGCACGCTGTCCAGGCGCGGCCGCAGGACCTTCGCCGCGTCCGACCAGCGGTAGGTGACGGTGCTGGTGTCGGCGTGGCACATGACCGACTGCCGGATGGACTCGATGCAGTGGTCTGGCGCGCAGCGGCAGGGTCAGCGGGTGCTACTGTTGGTTCCGCGCGGGGAGGCTTTGGACTTGCCTATGTGCATCCATCCGAGGAAGTCTACGGTCCCGTCGGGGTTCACCACGGAGCTGTTGTAGCGACGGGGATAGAATGCCATCCGGATCATGTTCTGGGCTTGTGTGAGCGCAGAGCCTCGGTCAGGGGCCGGCAGCGCGTACCAGGCAATGGAGCTGGTGGAAAACATCGAGGCCCAAGAAGTGATCCTGCTCGTGGCCGGCGATGGGGATCCGCGCCGTCTTGTTGAGGAGCCGATCGTGTACCGCCTTGTCGATCCGCAGGCTGGCTCCCTCTGCATCGTCCCGTCAGCCCAGCACGCGAGTTTCTGGCCCGAAGCGCACTCACTGCTATACAGGTCCTGCCACCGGGCGTCCGTCTCGTCCGTCGGCCAGCCCTGGTACGGGGACGGCTCGCCGTCGAAGCGGTTGCTGAAGAGCTTGGGCGTGTATTCGACAGCCTCGTCGGCGGGTGCTGCATCGCAGTCAGAATTTGCCGTACGGCGTGCATCCAGCTCGAGGGGTGCTCACAGTACGCGCCCGGCTGGTTCCTGCTATCCCACATGTGCGGGCATGGCGGGTGTTGGACACGCCACCAGAGGTAGACGCCGACGGTTGCCAGAATGACATTGAGGATCCATGGGAATAGCCTCCAGCATGCCCAAGTCGGTGATCTCTTGCGCGAATCAGGCAGACTGGACTGCGATTCCCGATACTCTGGTGATAGCAGGTTTGCACCCTCCTCCCATCGTTCGCTCCCGTCGCTTTCTTTGCTGTGCTCCATCCTGGCCGCTGCGCTACCACCAGAGCAATTAGCAAAGACAAAGATTCTCAAGAGAGCTCGGCAAAGGATGATGGAAGACCTGGAGCATGCGCAGACTTGAGAGAGGCCAGAGGAAACAACAGGCTCAAGGCACCTCCAGCATCGACCAACACGGTCTCGGCCTGAGTCCTTCAGGTCTATCCAGGCTTCCGTTCGCTTTGCCTAGCGCTTACGGTTCTGCGCGAGGTTGACCCCAATCCACGCGATAGGGCAGTGCAGAGCACGAAAGAGGTGTAAATACTACCCTACCCGTATCGCCGTGCATACCCTGTCTGATTCAGAAGCCTGCTTTGCCGGTGTCAACCCGATACTGCTGTCTGACCAACATGAAAGTTCCATGGACGTCTATGGCTTCATTGAATAAGCGCAACGTAAAGCGAAACCCTCCAACATGCTCGGCAACTTCTTCATCGGAAGGCATGTCGCGGACGGCTGCAGAATAAATTGGTTACTGCTGTGCCCTTTTGAAGGAGCTCGAGCCCAGCCAACAGCATATGCACTCCAGACACACAGCCCGAGCAGAACCGTGGCCAAGCGTTGCCAAGCGGCGGCGCTCACAGTACCTTGCGCAGGCTGGGGAAGACAACCTGCTCATTGGTTGGGCGCAGTGATATGCCTATCTATTCTGCAGCCCAAACTAGATAATTGAAGTAACAGGCTGCAGTCAACGTTGGTTGAGCTTACAGTGTGAATATCTGGTGCCTCGCAAAGCTGTACATTCGCTTCGACTTTTACAAGTAGCAGATATCAATCAAGTCCGTCTACTTATCGGTGCCTTCAGAATGGATACATTTGGGCTGCTGTGTGCTTTGTAGCGGAAGACAAGGCCCGTTTTGTATATAAAGAGGAGCCCATCCACGATTCTAATTTCTCAGATGCTTGAACAACCACGGCTACAAACACTCTACCTCAAGACTCGCTCTCACTACCAAACTCGCTACAATGAAGGTTTCTGTCCTCGCCTTGACGGCTCTCGCTGGTTTTGCCGCCGCCGCTCCTGTCTCGGAGTCGGTGAGTTTCCCGGAACACGGAGCCCTTCCCACCAGCCCTGATCATACGGGGCTTTCGCCTTCCCCCTATGTACATTGCGGATGCTGATTGGCTACCTAGCGAGAGGTCGACACCGACGGCATCTTCAACCCGGCCGTCTGGGGCATCAAAAGAGACGGAAAGGATGCTGACAGGGGCTTCGGAGAGGTGAATTGGAAGAGAGACGGAAAGGCTGCCGACAGGGGCTTCGGTGAAGTCAACTGGAAGAGAGACGAAAAAGATGCCGACAGGGGCTTCGGCGAAGTAAACTGGAAGAGAGACCCCGCGGATACCGACAAGGCTTACTTCCCAAGCACCTGGAGCAACGATCGAGAAGCCAACTAAGGCGCCGATGCGAACCCAGCCACTCTAGCTAGCTCAGGGGCTAGAGGGATGATGAGCTTGACACGGATGCCTCGCAACCGTCGCCACCTTGGGAAGGCCTAGGGGAGATCCTTAGGGGGAAACACAGGGCCAGCAGTTCATCGGCTTGAATCCAATTAGCCTCAAATCTCAAATGAGAGCGTCTTTTGCTAAAACGACCATTTCTACATACTGCCATGTTTCGCCATGTCGGCAGATGCAAGTACCAACACACACCTGAAGACGTAGGTGTTTGTTCCAAGTGCATGCCATGAACTCACCTCGGCGGCAATAACCTGCCGGCCGGACTGATGAGAATTTTTAAAGTCAAGGCTGCGGTAGGCGCATCCTACAAGAGTGTTTAACATGCTCGATGTGTCATCTCAATGTAGAGACGACACTTCACGATGGAACTGCAAGCTGGCTTCGGAAGGAAAGTATACAAATGAGGCATCGCCAAGACCAGAGGGCAGTCGTTGGCTACCAAGTTCAAGCAGTTCAGTCCAGCAGACGGTGTACACCGTGCATCAACGTAGCATAGTGGCCATCGTGCGCATCCACAAGAGAACATGTTGGTCGGCATCGAGAGGTCTCGCTTTGTTTCAAATTTTTATCTTTGATCATTAGCCTCAATGGCTGGCTATCTCCAGGGTAGTCAAGGCCCTGAAAAAGAAAACGTCAAATCCGAGACTCCAGTCCACATGCCTTTTCCTCGTGTCGCCGCACTTAGTGGCCCGCAGCAACATTGCGTCGGCGGTCACGCTCCTCAGCAATGGTGAGCTTGACACCCTTGCCCTTGGGCAGGGAGACCCAGGGCTTCTCCTGGCCAATGACGAAAACGTTGCTCTCACGGGTGGCGAAGCTGTTGTCAATGGCGTCCTTGATGTGGACGATGTTGAAGCCACCGTCGTGGCGCTCACGGTGGGTGATGACACCGACACGGCCCATGTTACGACCACCAGTGACCATGGCGACGGCGCCAGTGTCGAACTTGATGAAGTCGGTGATCTTGCCGGTGGACAGGTCAATCTTGACAGTGTCGTTGACCTTGATGTTGGGGTCAGGGTAGCGGATGCTGCAGGCACAGGGTCAGCATTTGGGTATATGGTGGAGGACATACAGCCGTCAAATAAAGCTCCATCGACACGTCGTCGGGTGACTGCGAATCTACCAAAGCTTGATCCAACGGCTGAATGATGTCTGACAGAACTCACGTTCTCGCATCGTGCGTGACCAAGAATGGGATTCCACCACGACCAAGCTGAACACGCTTGACCTTGCCCAGCTTGTACTCGGCCTCCTCGGCCTGGATTCGGTGGACGGTGAAGCGGCCCTTGGTATCGTAGACGAGGCGGAAGTTCTCGCCAGTCTTCTCGATGGTGATGACGTCCATGAAGCCGGTGGGGTAGGTCATGTCGGTGCGGACCTTGCCATCGACCTTGATCAGGCGCTGCATGAGGATGGCCTTGGTCTCGCGGTAGTTGAGCGCATACTTGAGGCGGTTTCGGATGAAGACGATCAGAGGCATGCAGTCACGGAGCTTGTGAGGACCAGCCGACGGCTTGGGGGCGTAGACACCGGACAGCTTGTCGAGCAGCCAGTGCGACGGCGCGCTGAGGCGCTTCTGGTGCTTCTTGCTGCGAGAAAAGTTAGCGACGGTGTTCCTCAGGCCGTCGGGTGTCGACCGATTGGGAGGTTGCAGGATCTTCCCGAGCGCAATTCGCCAGTTCGAGGCGCTCTAGAAGCCTTGGAGCTGCTGTACTCACATTCCTCGGGCCATGTTGACGGTTGGCTGTGGTGTTGGAGGTGATGAGGAAAAGTCGAAGAATGAGGCTGCGAGACGTGGAGCGAGGGTTGCAAAATGCTAGGCCACAACTTTTTTTCCACTTCGTTTAGCGCCAACAGCGGGGAGGTCTCATGCCCTACACAAGTACGGTGGGCCGAATTCAAGGGGGCCTGTCAGGTGATGTGGCACGTGATTGACATCCTGGTCCAGACCCTGCCAAGGCCCTTTCACATGCGATCTTCTTGGCGATCCGGTACTTCATACGAAGAACGGAGTACTGTACTCCCTTTACTCCGTACGGACTACTACCAGGTGATTGGGTCTGTTCTCCACAGGGTCCGTCACCTAGGTTTGCATGTGAGAACGCCGACCCCTGCAATCTACGAGTACGGGTGCATTCAAATGGCATGTGCAGGTGGCGGAGGTAGTTGAGTAAGTAGTCTTTGTGCAATTATCATTCATCAGAGTGGTATCAACGTTGAGCAGCGATGCTCGCAAACAAGTTCCTGCTATCCCCCATCTTCGCAAACACGAGCTCCGTGCTCCAAGCCCGGGTACATGTCGCTTCCAAAAAGCCAGCAGCTGCCGAAGAACGACAACCACATAGCGGCATCGCAAAGGCCCAAACGTCCCTGTGTTGACCATCCCGTCCCTGCGCCAGTCCAACCCTGCCAACTCCGAGCCCAAAGCAAATCTTCATTCAAGGCGCCAACGAGCGCTCTAAATTTATCGGTGAAATCCATCCTCAGCACTTCACTGTGTGACCCCCGTTGCGTCCCCGTCGGTGCTCAGAGGCATATCCTGAGGGGGATGATGGACGCGAGATTCCGTCAATGCCGTGTCGCGTAGGCATTTGAGAGAGTCTCGAGTCGTTGAGTAAGAGTCTCGAGATATCCATCTCCCCACCCATGAAGTGAGGCGCATTCACTTCGCCAAACTCAAAGGCTTGCGGCGGGTGGATATAGCTCGAGGAGTCCATCATTTGTAATGGCCACGCGTGTAGCTCCTCCTTGGAGCTACTGTGGTTGATGCGAGGGTTGCCCGCTGTAGCTTTTGATCGCTTAAGCGAGTCATCAATCGACATGTCGATCGAGGGCTCCAGGATATCGTTGCCCCGACTCTCGTCTTTGGCTTGAAACGTGCCCTTCTCGATGCGCTGATATACGCCCGGGTACTTGTTGCGCACTCGGTCTCTCAGGTCCGTGGGCTGTCTGCTGGATAGATGGAAGCGCGGATCTCGTTGGATCTTGGTCCAGGCGGGACCGTAGATTTCAAGGCCTTCTAGAATTTCCCGATCATCCTGATCTGTGAAAGGACGTCTCTCGCGCCTAAGAGACTTCTTGAATGGGCCATGGATGCCGAGCTCGGCGAGATCTTCCATCTTCTTGCGATGTGCACGGCTCTTCTTCTGCTTTGGCGCCGCGTCAGAATCCTGCGGATGGCACGAAGCCGAGTCTGGCGACGGAGAGTCTTCCTCGATGAGGATATTCTCGGAATGAATGCCCTTCTTGGCTTTCTGTTTCGGCTCTCGAGGGTGCGAAGGTGGCGAATCGGGCTGGGCATTCTTGCTGGGCCCGCGGAGCTCCACCGGACAGCATGTTCTGAACCTGTCCTTCAGGTCCCCGGCGGTACGCTCATTGAAGGTGAAGTCGGGATCCTCGAGAATGGTTGTCCATTTCCCAACGCCATGCCGATTGACGCCCAAGAGGAGATGCTTTGTCTCTTCTTCAGACCACTTTCGTCGGGGTTTCGCGGCACGCTTCCTGCCTTTGTTTGAGTTCTTGTCCCCGTCGGGGGACGGCGCGGCGTTGGCCCTGTCCTCGGCGCCGCGGTTGAATTCGTGTAGCAGCTTCATCTGACTGGCGTCATTCTCGCTGAAAGAGTTCGACGCTATTGGGGGGAACAGCGCGGCATGTGGCGGCGGCTCGTGAAGGCCGTTGATGATGGGCGGCATGGCAAGCGCTTGCTGGGAGGCCTTTTGCTTCTTCATGGGCTGAGGCAGCTGGACAAAGTCGTCCTTGACGTTGAGATTCCGAGCCCGCTTCTTGTTATAGGCATCGTCGAATGCGTCCGTGGGCTCGTTCAGGATCTTGGCATGGGAGTGGGAGGACGGCTCGGGGGCGTCCGAGTCGCCCAGGAGCAGTCGCAACGGGTACGCGGACGAGCCGCCAGAGTGTCTCCCATCCCATCGTCCGTCGTCCTTCCGGTAAGGGGTAGGAGCCTCGTCGCCCGGGAGCGACAGCGGCAGGCCGGTTGCGCCAAAGGCCACTGCGTCCGCTCCGTATCGATCGGTGCGGTGGCCCGCGTCCGGCTCGAGGGGAGGCAACGGCCGGTCGCAGGTGGTCGGCAGCGGCAGCGCATACAGCGGCGGGAGATCAGCGTGCTGGATCTGAGGCGTCGTCGACTCGTTCAGCAGGTGGATTAGGCGTGGCTCGATGGTAGCCATCTTGCGCGACGAGGTCGGGCTGGCGCATTGGGTGCGGGTCACTGAGGGAACGAACAAGGAGAGGAGAAAGAGGTAAAGGGAGGAGGAGGGGGGTAGGCAAAGGCGCAGCAGATGATAAGAAGTCTCGACATAATATCCTCGGGCTTTTGGGCGGACTTTATGATTTGCCTTGGGGCCGTGATGGACGCGGGCGCATGAAGAGCGACTGCCGGTCGTCTCACGACCAGGTACGTACCGTAGCCGGCAGACGCCAGCAGCAGATTTCACGTGCAATCGGATAGTCACATGCGTGGGTTAAGGGAGTTGTTAGTGACTGGCGGGGCGGCGCCGAGACAGCGCTAACATCTTGACAGATCAGCGCTGCATTCGGCTTCATCCGGCGGTGGCCGCCTCCTGACAGGCGCTAGGGATGGGCGATTGGATTGCATAAGATGGGCACGAGACGGCGAGCCGCGGGAGAGGAGGGGTACGGTTTGATGGTATCGCTGCGGCACGGACTGTATCGCCTCCTCCGCGCTGCAGCTTGCGCCTAAGATTAAAGCACACGCCAGGCACATGCAACGGCTGAAGAGAGACACGGAGACGCGCCTGCAATAGCACCGAGCATACGAGTAAGGTAGCTTCGGTCCTGCTCCCTCCTTTCGGGCCTCACCGGCCGAGCCTAGAACCCCCCCCCCCCTCGAATCCTGTCGTGCCACTCGACGCAACGACCAGTTGGCAGTTTCCGCGTCATGGCATCCTCGCTTCCGACCGTCCCTCGGGTGACATTCACCGTTGTCGAGCCCATATCGCTGTGAGCCACCGAGAGCTGCCGGCCCGCGCGTTTGCGATAGCTAATTCAACGGAACAGCGTCGCGGGCTTTCTCGGCGCCGTCAGCGATCCCGCGTGGTTCGTCGCGGAGCAGGTCCCTCAAAAGGTCCCACAGCCCGTCACCGAGAACGCCGTCGTCGTGGCCACGCAGCTGGGGAACATGTATCTGCTCATGGGCCTCGTCGGCCTGGCCGTGCTGCTCAGCACCTCCGAGGTCAAGGTCGTGCGCAACTACCTCGTTGCGCTCTGGATCGGCGACATTGGCCATGTTGCTTTCAGCTGCTACGGCCTGGGACGAGATCGCATGATGAATCCGTCTGAATGGAACGCAATGGCGTGGGGCAATATTGCCATGACGGTTGGTCCACATGACGCAGTTCATCGTGCCCGTGCCCGTGCTCTTGCTCACAGATGCAACAGGTCTTTTTGTTTTCGATGCGCTCTGCGTATTTCCTGGGAGTCTTTGGTCCCGATAAGGCGGCCGTCACCGGTGCGAAGAAAGGTAGATGAACAGCGTCAAGGACAGATTCGCGTGCAGCATCTTGTCCACAGCCATTCTATACACGAATATCATATCTCGTACGAAGCGCGCATCCGTATGCAAGACATCTACAAGTAGTACTACCTCCCGTTTGTGGTTTCCCTCATGGTCCCGCTGGTTTGCATGTATGGACATTCACATGTCGACGGAGCGTCGCTGGCTATGGCTCTTTCCATAAAGTAGGTAAGCAGTAGGGTGACAAAATTCTTGTGGCAGCAACTTAGAGGACCCGTTTCAGTGGGTCCCCAATCTTTACGCGTTGATTCGCCGCAGTTCTCTGACTCCTTCAATAGCTACAAGTGGAGCGCTGGCTCATTCAATAGCTGCAAGTGGAACCGCAACGACGGTCCCAAATCAACCAATCAGATACGATTCCTGGCTTCGGGTTAGGGTTAGGGTCATCAAAACATAGCTGCAGAAGTACGAGTGTACCATGACAAGACAACCAACATAAACTGTGTTTTCTATTCCCGCGCCTTGCGTCGCCGCTTTGTTTTTCTGAAAATTTCATCAGCACATGTCCGCTGCCATCAAAGGCTGCACGCTCGCCATCACATCTCACCATGGACACGCGCCAACGTAGAACTCGCCAGCGTCCGGCCGAGTCTCATGTAAGTCCATCGCGTCAAACGACGGGCCAGAACTCCGCCGCTGCTTCCAACGCCCCTTCGACTTCGCGAGATTCTCCTGCAGATGCAGGCTCAAACAGTTCGGAACGCACGTCACTCTTGAGATATGCCGTTGCCCGCCGGGGCGCAAAGGTTAGCAAGGCAGTCAGTGTCGCAAGCATCCCAACCAGGACAGGGGATGAAAGCGAATATGACGAGCACGAGGCGGAGGAAGAGGATGGCGAGGAACGGTCACGGTCGCAATTCTCTCTCGTTTCTGCCCCACAAGACGGCGATGGTAGCGAGGCGGATGAGGACGACAAGCGACAAAACATGGTCGCGGGCCTTCCGGACCTTGAACGGGCGGCGGATGAGTTGATGACCCGCCTGTCGAACGGAGACTATGGTGACAAGAAGTTTCGCGCAATCCTCAACGTCAAGAAGAGGGCCTTTGCTCATCACCAAAAGAATTACCTACAACCGGATAACCCATCGTCTTTTGTCGACAGGGCTTTGCTGGAAGACTTGGAAATTCCCCCCGAGACGGAAAAGTCGTCCGCCAATATCTTTACCAGGGCGAACCTGGTCTCTGCCCTCAGTTATATCCAAGACACTCGAGCCGAAGGCGGTGTTGGCATGCTCGAACTTCTCGAGGCACTGGACTCGGCCATCCCGACTCTCTTTACACCTCCGGGCAGGGGCCGGCTACCCGCCAAAATGGCTGTGAATGTGCGCGCATGCTACGCCATCGAATTGTTGGCCATGTCGAGCAGCAAGGCAAGCCTCTCGCAAATCATTGCGTCTGTCTTCTGCATGCCGACCGACAATACGAACTTTGCCGGGATAATCGCAAATGGCCCGTTCCGGAGTCTTGGAGATCCGCAAGAGGAAGACGACAGCGAGCTGTGCTCTACCACAGCCCATGCGCTCTACACGGGCGGGAGGACGAAATCCGGCGTGGCCCCTCTGCGGGAAATGTTTCCCCTCGATGAGCTTCTCGAAGAGCTCGAAGAATGGATCCGGGATGAATACCCCAAACTGCAGGAACTGGCCTATCATGATGCCGACGAAGACTTTGAGGAGTCCATGTCCGCCTCCAGCCTTGAGTCTCAGCCCATCGTACGCGCCGGCAACACAGACAAGAGGTAAGTGCATCGGCATCGCTTGGCTCTGCTCCTCTCGACGCTGTCCCACCCTCATGGTCCTGGCCCCGGCTAACATTCGACAGTCTGTTCGAGAACACCCAGTCCGTCAGGCAGCTTGAAAAGGCCATCGGGAGCCGCAACGACGTCCCGCCATCGAACCAGCAGCACGCGGCACGAAACCCGAAAGTGCTCCCCCTGCGTGTACCCGCGGCCCCGTTCTCCTCGGACAGGCAAATGCTCCAAGCACACACGCCTACACCCGATCGTGCGGTAAGCCCCGCGACGTCGGGTGCGAAGCGAGCGCATGCTGCTACAGTGGACAACGATGAGGAGGACGATGAGGAGGACGTCTGGTTTGAGACGGACGGTCGGCCAGTCGACTACACCAAGAGGGCTGCCATACGGTCCGCTCTTCCGGCCGCCAAGCGCGTCCGGCCCTCTGCTCCAGAGCCACACCCGTCTCCCTCGCAGCAGACGCTCGTGAAGCCATCTACAGCCCGCGCCGGCCCGTCCTCCGCCCCTGGGGCGCGCCTGTCGTCCCAGGTCGACCTCGACGCCCTCCGGCGCAAAACCGCCTCCGCCTCCGCAGACGCCCGCATACAACAGCGCGGATACCGCGGGGGCCCCCAGACGCGGGTGTCCTGGTCGTCCGGCGACATCGCGCTCCTCATCGAGCTCGTCGGCGAGACCAGCGCGTCGTGGGCCGTCATCGAGAGGAAGTACAACGACGAGTTCGAGCACCCCCGCAACCAGCAGGCGTACCGTGACAAGGCCCGCAACCTCAAGGTCGACTTCCTGCTGTCCGATATCGTCCTGCCGCCGGGCTTCGACCTCGTCGCCCTGAGCCCCAAGGAGGTCATCAAGGTCAGGGCCGAGGGCAAGAACCACATGCGCAGGGAGTCTGACATTGACGTCCGCGGGCATCCGATCAATACCGAGGCGAACGCATGATGCGGCTGGCAGCCACGGGCAGCTTACTCGTACTCTGGCTTGTTCGCTGGGCCTTTCGATTCTACAGTAGCGAGTGGTACTCACAAATGCAAGGCGGCATAGTGAATGGCATGCGTTGGGGACACGCCTGTATTCCTACATTTCTAGCTATTATCTTATCGATCTTCTTTCTACTTACGCAAACCGGGTGCTCAATCCAAGATGTTGTCATGACAGTGGGATAGTCAAAGGCCCCGTTCTCACCCCCATGCCGTGCTATCTCTGCTCCCGTCACGCCTGCATCAACGCGGCCATTCAATCGTCACGTCACGAGAGCCATGAACCAGTCACTGCGTATCAGACATTAAAAGAAGCACTCTAATCGGATTCGGAGAGCAAAGACTCCCATAGGAAACTACTCTACAGGCTGACCCCTGATTCCACAATACTCGCATCCAGCGCACGCCCCCTCCGTCCTCGCAGGAAGCAGCAACGACAGAACAGGCATGCCATCCATCGCCGCGGCCGCTCGCCGCAGGCAGCCTCGACCGCCCTCGTAAAAAAGAAAACCGCCCCGTTGTGGTCCAGACCAGAGTTTATGCATCGCAATTTTCCGTGATGTTTTGGGGTCCAGAGGTCCAAGAACCAGGCTTGAGACGCAGAGGGTTGAGAAGAGGAGAAGAAAATCGTATGGGAAAAGGGGGCGTCGTCCTCGTGGGGCGAGCTGGCTGCCAAGATGCAGACCAGACCAGGCCTCCTCGACCGGCGATGTCTTGGTAAACAAGAGAGGCTCAAGCAGAGACGCTGAAACCAACGCGTCTATGGTTGGCGAATGCATCCAGGAGGTGTTCGAGTCCAAGACTCCGCTCAGCGGTGCTCTATTCAAAAGAGACCGGCACGAGCAGCGATTCAAAACCCGTCCCTCCCCAGAGCCAAGTTAGGGGTTCGGATAAAGAGACAAGATGGGTATGCCGCAGGCCGTATAAAAAAAAGGGAAAGGGTTATTGTCCACAAGAAACTTAAATTAGAAAAAAAAGTCCCCGGCGCAATCTCGATGCGCAGAGGTTGCAATTTTTGTCGTCCACCAAGCCGCTGGCACGTCAGGCCGAAAGAAACGCGGTGCCTTGTGTGCCTGTTTCACCTCATTTTTTTCGCACGTCACCTACCGAGGGCGGTACGGCTCATTCCTCTGCTTCAGTTTGTACGTTCGCCAGCCCTCATACCACTGGTCGCGGCTTGTCTCGCGCAACTCAGCACGCCACTCGCTGAAAACGGCTTCCTTGAGGCGTTGGAAGTCGCAGTGCTGATCGTTGTACGGGTCGGCGAAGCCCCACGGGAACTGCCGGCCCAAGACTCCCGGTTCGTACAAGTCAGGGCTGATGATGGACAGCGGGAGGAAGGGCGTCTCGTCCTCTTTGGCTTCCTCTTGAGCCTTGTGTCTGCGGATGGATTGGGTCGAGAGCCGCTTCGAGTTGGGGGATGCCGACGGAGAAGTGACGGGCTTAACGTCGTCCTCGACCGCCTGCTCATTGCCCAACTCATCTTCGTCTTCTTCGTCGATTCGGCCGGACAAGCCATCGCTGTCATCGTCCAGACCAAGAGCCTCGAGCGGATCCAGATTCGCCTTCTTAATGCTGTCCCAGACGGCCTTCTTGAGCACGTTCATGTGCTTCGTCGTGACGGTGTCGGCCTTGGCGATGACAGGGATGACGGTGGTCTTGCCGTAGAGAGTGCGCAGGACCTGGAGGTCCAGGTCCTGGTCAAGTCCGCCAACCACTCGTGAGACAGGAGTGCCTCTGCTTCCGTTATGGTAGCCATTGGTAGACAGGCTTCGGGCGGCGGCAATGTTGCGATCGAGACGCGCAGGGTCCAGAATCATGAAGACGGCGTGGATGTGGGTGTCCTGGACTCCAGGCGAACGCACGACTTTCATCTCTTCGGCAAAGGTCTCGTCGAACTTGCTCTCGACAAAGGTCGACATATCTCTAAGTTGCAGGTCGACCACGTTCTTTTCGAGGCCCTCGGAGTCCCAGAGAGTCAGACCAACGCGCTCGCCGTCGATCTCCGTCTCGATGAAGTGAGGGACGAAGTTGCCACTAGCAGGCGCCGGGATCTTGAAGTCATCGTCATCAGGCTTCCTGGTAGGACGCTTGTGCGAGGGCAGGGCCAGCGCCGTCTTCAAGAACTCAAGAAAGGACGTCTTGCCCGCGCCGCGGGTTCCGACAATGAGGATGCTGGGGGACAAGGAGCGTCAGCGTCACGCGGCAAGGAGGCAGGTCGGTTTGGGGAAGCAGAGGGGCGCGGACTCACTTGAAGGGCGTCGGATCCTTTCTTCTACGAACCCTTCTAGGGCTGTTGATGGTGCTGATGGCGCTGCTGGCATAGCTGTAGCGGCCGCGGTGCGTCATGCTCTCGGTCCTCGCATACGGGTCGAAGGGAATCGGCGGCACGGGGGGGTGGTTGGCGGCGACGTATCTGCGCGGTGCTTCTGCGAAACCGCGGCTGGGGAGCGCAATAGGGCCCGAGGATAGACTGTACGCCGAGTCGGATTGCAGGTCGGGGCCAAACGACTTGGACAGCTGTTCGGTGTTGTTGTGAAACTCGGGCAGCTTGGGGGGAATGCGTGAGGCGGCAGCTTGGCGCTGGCGCTCTTGCTCGGCCTCTCTAAGAGCCTGAGCCTTCTTCCCCTTGCCGAAGTCACCGCTCTTGCTGCGACGAAGCAACATGCCGAAACTGGAGCGACGAGGCCGCGGGCTGGTCATCACAGCAGCTCGATTGCGGGAGATGCAGGAGGAACGATCTGTCGGAATCGGTGTGGTCGCGCAGCGGCCAGATGTAGATGTACGATTGCGCCACTGCTGGACAAGACACGGGGGAGCCTCGAATCAGTCGTTGTTGCAGGCTCGGCCCGTATGCATGCGGTGGCCCAGCTTGCTGTCGAATGCGAGTAATGAGTAATGAGTAATGCACACTGCGCCTCTGCTCATGAGACTCGGGTAGCCAGATGTCACTGCTTGGTGGTGGAGGGTGCCGGGGCAGCGAGTACTCGCGACAGCTAATAGCAATGGCGTGGAAGATGGGAAAATGGAAACGAGCGGCGGCACCACCACACGGGAGGAAGCTGAGATCGGACGAGAAGGGAAAGATGAGGGTGTGGGCGAGACTTTGGCTGCCCGCGAGCCGTCGCGCAGATGACGATCCAACGACGTAAAAGGGGGGGCAGCACACACAGCGCACACAGCACCAGCACGCACAGCGCAGTTTCCAGCAGCCGGATGGAGGCGCGGGGGGGATGGGACGGCGGTCCAGTGGCTGTGGATGAGGTGTGGAGCGACGAGACCGATTGGATTCGGTGGCACGGGCGGCAGTCTAGCTGCAATCGTCAGTCCCTGACTCCCTGGAGCCGGAGCTCGACGTCTATTTCATGCGCAGTCCGCAGGCTCCACCGGCGGCTCCGAGGCGGCCATCAACGGCGCTCCCTGCTTGGAGCTTCTTCAACAGCTGCAGGCCAGCGCCGACGCCGCAGAAGCCCATTTCCCCGGTGGGGGCGACTAGCAGCGCAGCGTCCGCAAGGTCCGCCTCGTCGGTGCTGCAGCGGTCAAGCAGGGCAACGTGCATCGTCCCAGCGGCGGCGCACTAAAACAAAGGGGGCTTCGATGCGCGCGCGAGACTGCAGAGCCGGAGGCGCCCCCAAGGCCCAACCAGACCAAATGGAGAAAAGAAAAGGGGGGACGACAGCATGCAGTCGGTAGGCGGAATGCGACTCTCGAGGGCCGGCGCCTGAGTGGCTGGCGCAAGCTGCGTGGAGGGGAGGATTGGACAAGCCAGACGTGGACTGACCTTTGGGCATGCGCCAACCGCAGCGGCGTCTCGTCTATCCGAGGCAGCAGAAAGGGCGCCGCGAGATGCAAGTACCGCGCGACGGGCCCTCGCGCGCGCAGGAAGATGCGAAGGAAGCGAAGCAGCGACGAGATGGGACGCGCGAGCACGTGCGAGGCGAGTTCGGACAGCGAAGCGGCCGTCGGCGAGACGCCAAGCCGTGCGTTGGCCGGGCTGCTCGTATAATTATCTGCCGGGCTCGCGCGAACCACAAACAACGGCAGTTTCCGTCCTGGTCGAGAGATTGGAGGGCCTCGAGGAAGGTGAGGTGAGGTGAGGCGAGGTGATGAGGGGAGACAGCGCAAGGAAGCAACACCTACGGGCCGCGCACTGGTGGGACGTGTCACCCCGGCAGCGGACAGACAGGCGGGAACCTGGAGGCCAGCCTTGCAGCTGGTGAGCGAGCGAGTGCACAGCCAGCGGGCCGCTTGTTCCTGGCATCTCCAGCCCCAAGTCCCCGATTCCGCAGCTGCTCGCGCTTGGCTTGTTCTAGAAGGCCGTCGAGACGTCGGTTCGTCTAATGTCGGTTTTGCTGTTCGATCTGAAGCCTTGCCCTCGCCCTGGACATCGAGGCACCTGTGCAGCCGGAATATCCGCCGTACCTCGCGTACTAGCCGTTCAACCGCAGGCGAAATGCGCGCATGAATCGCCCGTCCTGACCTTATGCACCGCCGTCAACTGCCCTACCGTACATACGAGCGCTAGCCCGAGTTTCTGTCCCACGATGCCCCTATTTTTGGGCGCCGGTGCGAGCCCCACGAGCTGTTCGCCGTCTTTGTCTCACCGCGGCCTGTGTCTCTCGTTCCTTGCTTTCATGATTCATCTTCCGCGACAGAGGGCACGTTGAGACAGAATGGCTCCACGGCGGGGACGTGGGCCGTGGCACCCCAGAGCCAGGGTCACCCATGATCCGTCATGATCCATCCCATCTCACGTCCGACGTCGTCCTGGCATTTGCTGCATTTGCTCGCCCCCTGCCATGTCCTCCTCTGCCCTGCGCCCCCAGCAAGAGTCAAGACTCAATCGCTGATGCTGGTAAGATTGCAGGTGCCGCCAGGAAACCCGCCCTTGCCGCCGGCCCCCGGCCCAATCACCTCGCGGATCGGTCGTGTGGGCTGGCGACGTGAAACCCGCGTGGCGCCCGGGAATACGCGCAGGCCCTTGTCCTCTGCCTCATCCAACATTTGCTGTGGTTGTGTGGGACGACGGGCCGCCGATCGCGACTTGGTTGCCTGCGTCTCGACGAGCCAACGGGCGGTTTTACATATGTGCCCGGCCGAGCGCTGCGAGACGGCTGCCGGCATGGAGAACTGCAAACTGCTGTCCTTGCGCTCAGCCTCGTGCTCCGTATTACAAAAGGTGCTTGGATTTTGTGGATTCCTCCCTCTGTGGTGTGCGCAAGTCGGGCTTCACAGTTCAATCCGAGTGGTATTTTGCTCTCCGGTCTATGTCGCCCGCGGCGCCGATGCGCGGCGCCTACATCGTTCGCATCTACCCATCTATAAGACGCCGACAACGCCTGGCCAGAGCCTCCCCAGTATGCATCGCACGAGCTCACACGTACAAGTACACCCGCATCCCGATGCGCTCCACCGACAACGCGTCGCCTACCCGTCAAACACCTCGTGCTGCAGCTCGATGCCGTAGTCCTGCGCCACGTCCTTCATCCGCCGCTCCATCTCGTCCTCCATGCCGCCCCCGACCCCCAGCCACTGCCGCAGCTTGAAGAAGTAAAAGGCCACGTCCGTCGCCGTCATGACCGACTTGAAGATGAGGTGCCGCCACGCGTTGCGCAGCCGCCGCGGCCACGGCAGGTTCGGGTCCTGGAACAGGCTGCGGCTCGCCCACTCGCCCATCAGCTTGACGCGGTTCACCGGCGACCCCAGGTACTGGTTGTTGCCCTGCACGATGCGCATGTTGCGCCCGATGAAGATGAGCTCCTTGGGCCACTTCTCCTCGTCCGACAGCACGTCGCGGATGCCCTGCTTCATCCGCTGCTGCATCGCGTAGTGCCGCTCCGCCGGCGACTTGGCCTCGAGCTCCTTCAGGATCTCGGAACGCGTCGACGAGTCGCCGCCCTCGTACGGCCGCATCAGCGTCGCGCTGGCGAACAGGTCCGCCGCCTTGATGCCCCACTCCGCCGTGATGCTGGAGATGGTCTTGTTGTCAAACGTCATGAGGGCCTTCCAGAAGGTGCCGTACTCGTGCCGGAACTTGGGCGACATGTACACGTAGAGCCCGTGGTCGATGAGCACCAGCTCCGCCCGCCCGTTGGGCAGGCGTCGGATGAAGATGTTTCCCGGGTGAGGGTCGCAGTGGACGACCCCCCACTTGAAGATTTGCGCCGAGAACAGGTCGATCATGGTGGTCATGACCTCCTTTGTCGACAGCCCTAGGCCGCCTCGGCCCCGGGTGCCCTTCCACTCTTGCCGCTCCGGCTTGATCTTCTCGTCGTATGGCTTCGTGCGGAGCTCCCGCCGCGCCGTGTCCATGTCGATGGGCGGAAGTGGGCTCTTTGCACCCGGCGATCCCTTGCCGTGCCCTCCGAGCCATCTGGATGTCATGGCTTTCTTGTCCCACAGCCGCACACCCTCGATCCACTCCGTCGTGAGGACTCTTTTCGTCGTGAACTCTGGATATATCGTGGGGATGTATACGCGACCCTTGAGGCTCTTCTCCGAGTTGACCAGGTTCCTCATCGTCTCCGAGTTCTTGGCCTCGTTGACAAAGTCCGTCTCCAGCTCCAGCCTCTCCGTGATGTAGGGCACGAGGCTGTAGAACGGCAGGTCAAACCACTTCGAGTAGATCCAGGTGACGGTCCTGCGAGCGCCGGTCAGTATTACACCGCAACCAAGTCACATCCGGCAAGACTCACTTGAATGCCCACAAATCCCACGCAATCTGCTTCGCAATCTCCCTCTTCTGGATCTTGATGGCCACCTCTCTGCCGTCGGGCAGCTTGGCCCAGTGGACCTGCGCCACGCTTGCGCTCGCCCTGGCCTTGCGCTCCATCAGGCCCATGCCCTCCTTGCCCGTGAAGCTGACCCCGAAGACCTCTTCCACGCTCTTGCCAAAGTCCTGCTGCACCACCTTCTCGATGTCCTTCCAGTCGTCCTGCGGCGCGTCGTCGAACATGCGGCCAAACATCTTCTGGAACTCGGGCGGCAGCACGGCGCTCTGCATGGCGATGGCCTGGCCGATCTTGAGGTACAGGCCGCCGTTGACCCGCAGCAGGTCGAAGAGCCGCTCGGCGTTGCGCGTGTGCAGGTCCGGGACCGATCCGGCCGTCAGCGGCTCCGGGCGGAAGTTGATCTTGTAGTCGATACCGACGAGGAGCGTGGTGCCGAACGTCCGGAGGGTGCGGCCGAAGCCCGAGGCGTAGACCTGGCGGTCGACGACGTAGACGGCGCCGCCGCCCACGAGGGCCACGACGAGCCAGCGCGTCCATCTCCTGCCTCGCTTGTACTGCTTGGCAGCCTGCGGCGCTCCCAGCTCGCCAGGCGAGGGCGGTCGCAACGGCTGGAAGGGCCCGGACGTCTGGACGTGGCGCCTCGCGATCGGCCGGACGACGTCATATCGGGGCAGAGCGCGAGACACGCGACATGAGAACGACGGCAGCGTCGAGGGGGCGGTCCTCGCGAGCCCCAGCATGCCGTGACGGAGCATACCGGACATCATCGAGAGCTCTGGCTCGTCTGCGGGAGCATCGGGGTGGACGAGGGCGTTGGTATGAAAAAGTTGCGGTGGTAGGAGGGTCAAGCACGTCAAGCGCGCGCCGGACATGCGAAATGCCCGAGGCGCTTTATCCCCGGCGCCGATCGGGAATTGCGAATGCGATGTGGCCTGGCGCACAACTCGGCTTGTCGGCCTTGACAGATTCCTCCGCGGCCAGCCATTGTGCCTCTTGAGAATCTTAACCAACAACCAATATGTCGTGAATGATGCTGCTCTATGCTTAATACGTTTTATCGTCTCTCGACCAGGGATGCATCGGTAGGAGGAGTCCTTTCTCCTTGTCCCACGGTGACATGTGCACGGGGACCACAAATCTTCCTTTGCTGCGTATACTCGTACTTACCCCCTCTGCACCCATTCCATCGGTAGGAGAAAGATGGGCGCAATTAAACTTTATAGAGTGCTGTGTATCGTACGAAGTACTCCGTACAGAATAACGGTGATACCTCTTGTTGGCTTAGCACCGCCTCTTTGTTGGTCTAGGGTAGTCAGGTCTCGTCGAACGCGAGAGATGCCACGCGGTCTACGATACGAACATGGCGCAGTGCAACCCGAAACACGGCTTCCTAATCGCAGATGCAAAAGACACGAGCTGCTGCCGTGCTCCGCCGATCGTCGCCTGCGGGCAACGGAGCCGTGCAGAGCGCGACGCCACGTGTTGAGGAGCAGAGGAGACGGAGGGAGCATTGGTCTGCACGCCGTTAAAGTTATTCATGGACCAGCAATCCGTGCCTCCATCGACACATCAAGACTGGCCAATTGGCGACGGGTTTCATGGAAGGACCTGGATGGGACCTTTTGCTGTTGGGTCTGCAGCAGGCGCAGCGCACGCAATGCAAACATACAATGCGGCCGTGTCGCAGATTGGGACTGCGGCGTATCCAGGGTGGCGCTCAATTTCCGGGGCCATGCGCCGCCCCCAGCACCGATGCGCGCAAGAGGAGAGAAATATCCCTCGCAGCACACCATCCGATAATGGCATGGGGTTGCCGTTCCTGAGCTGACGGCGAGGCTAGCAGACGGCAGAGACGGCAGGGCTCTCGGAGCTTTCCAGCTAGTGACGCCTACGAGTACGCGATCTGCTCTGCGGGGTTGATGATACGCACTCCAGAGACAAAACAAACAACAAGGACTCTTGGCCCGGGCTGTCGCAAGCGGAGGGGCATTGCAGTGCCAGCGGGAGACTGACGTCGAGTGTCCGAGGGAGGAGGAGTCTGGCACTGACAAAGGGCATGCGGGCGAAGCCGACAGCGGGCCAGTCACTTACCCCTGCAGCTTGGTCCAACGGCCACCTGCTGGAAGAGGTAATTACTCGTACGTTGGTTGTTGGGTGAGCACCTCAAGCCTCAAAAGCACGACTTTAACGAAGTGTGCATACGGTAGTGTACGAGTAGTCCGTAGTCCGTAGGAGTACTCCGTAGGAGTAATCCGTAATTCTCCGCGCGTTGCTACGAGTAACCTATCCTACAGCTTGGAATGCCAGTCTCCAGCAGTCGTAGTACGAACTGGCCATGTCCTGCAATGCAGCCAATGTACCCTACTGCGAGACACTGCATGTTGGGCGGCTGGCTTCTGGATTGGTGGATCGCAGCCCCGGCCTGCTTGGCTGCGCCCGTCCCACCAGCTTCCGTCGGCCCCACGACCAGCGAGCTAGTGGTCTGGTACCTGCGCCGCACGCCAGCCGTCGCTGTGGCCGGATGTATCTGCGGACGAGGCCTGGTGCTGGCAGCCCGCGTCCCCCGTCACTTCACCCAGGCAGTCCACTCCCCCCGTCTCAGACAACCTTGCACCTCAGGCACTTCGTCGTCGCCTACGACTCTCTTTGCGAAGTCTCCCATCACCACCAGCGGATTGGCTGGCCGCGACGACACAAACACCACCGCGCGCGACGACGGTGGGCTGTCGCTACGATCCTTTGGCTGCCGCGATTGGCGTTTCCGCAAACGGCCGCGATTGCGACAGACCTCGACGAGAGAAAGGCTGCGCTGCCGCCTCCGTCGACCGATCCCTGACGGGCTGCTGGCCTCCTCCATCCCATCTCGTTGTCAGTCGTTCTGGAGACGACGACCGACCACCTATTGTGCCAATTGAGCTCGTGTCCACGACAATCGCTACTCCAGCTCGCAACGACGCTTTCGCTCGAGCCGATACACTCCCTCCTTGCCCATGACCCGACTCGGTCTCTGCACGCACTCGCATCCTCAGGCGTCGCCCATTTCGCGAATACACTCTTTTCCCTCCGCGTCGAATTGACGCCGCAGGCACTGGCCTGAGGCCTTGCCGCCACCATGTTGCGACCAGCGACGCCGCTGTCGTTGCTGCTGCTGGCCGCCTTCGCCTTGTTGCTGCTGTCGGTCCTGTCGGTCCCGGTCACCAAAATCGTCCCGCTGGGAAGGTTTAGAGACGTCACCTTTGGTGTCTTTGGCTATTGCAAGGACAACGGAGAATGCAGTTCTATCGGCGTAGGATACGATACTGGTATGCCCCTCCCTTCGTTCTTATCGAGAGCGGCAGGTGTTGCGACGTACGACTGACAATGTCCTCCAGGAATACTGCTTCCCAATGACAAGCAAGCGTTTGATTTACCGTCAAACGTTCGTGATACCCTCTCCGCGGTTCTCGTCGTTCATCCCGTCGCCGCTTTTCTCACCCTCGTCATGTTCGTCATGGCCGTGGTGTCCCACCTCCACGCGCCGTCGCATTCGGCGAGATATCTCCTCGTGCTTTTTATCTTCATCCTCATAACCTTCCTTATCTGCCTCTTGGCCTTCCTGATCGACATTCTCCTGTTTATCCCGCACCTGGCATGGGGCTCGTACATCGTTCTGGCCGCCACCATCCTGGTGGCCCTGAGCGGCGTCGTATCCTTCGCCATGCGCCGGGCGCTCGTCAGCAGGAAGTCACGCAAGAAGCGAATCGCAGAGAATGCGGAAATGAGCGGCGAAAACTACTACAACAGGGAAGGACAGTCAAAGTCCGCTGTTGGCGTCACCACCGCTGAGCCTACGGTGCCCCTGGTCAGCGGCGGAATGACTGGTGGCGGCGATAACCTGCCAACGTTCGCGACTTTTGAGAACCGAAGGAAAGACGACCAGGTCAGCGATGAGCGGATCCCCCTGACGCAGCGAAGCCCCACGGAGAGGTCGCCGAATGCGATGCCCAACGAAATGGCAAACGCAGGCGAAGTGGCCGCCTTCAACGCCGCGAGGCGGTCGTCTTCCCGAGATCGATACGGGAACCCGGTCAACGGCCCCCCTGATGCCTATGGCATGCCAAGAATGCAGTCCGCGGAAAGCATGAACCGCAGGGGAAGAGGAGACGTGGGTCCCGGTGGAGGATACAGGGGTCGTGGTGGATACGGACGAGGAGGCTACGACAACTATGGCCCTCCGATGCGAGGCCGCGGAGGATACGGTCCACCCGGCAGAGGTTCCCCCCGAGGCGGGAGAGCAGGCTACGGCCCTCCGGCGCGCGGCGCGTATGGGGTGAGAGGAGGCCGAGCGGCACCTCCGGGCTACACCAATGCCCCGGGCCAGTACGACAGAAGGCCCACAGATGCTTACTATGGACAGCCGTCCGAGAGCTCTCTCGACCATAGTTTCAACGCCAGCAACAACGTCTCCGTGCCCAGCCTCAACAATGGGTACGAGCCGTACAACCCCGACAATGAGCTCCCGAGGGCCGAGTCGCCGCCACCGCTTGCCGGCAGCGCAACTGCAAGGGGGATGGGCCCGGTGATGGAGATGGACGCAACGCCAACCGAAGCCCCGCCTGCGTTTCAACAATATGGCCAGATTCGGGACAATGATGTCGATGTGGCTGGCATGGTTGGCCTGCAGCAGGGCCGACCCCCACGTCGTCACGACACGGTCATGAGCGACGGGAGCAAGTACAGCACCGACGAGTAAGTCCATCGAGACACCGACTTTCTGGAATTGATCTAACTTTGAGTCCTCAGTGTGCCGTATGTCCCGCCTCGTGCCGCGTGGAACGAGAACTCTGGGAGGATCTCGCCTCGGGCCGCGTCACCGGCCGGCGCACAGCATCGACCGGCCGTGGAGCTCTCTGGACGAAACACGCCTCCCGTGAGCCCCTCGCAGGGCAGCAACTACTACGAGGATGTCGACCCCCGATTTGTCGGTTCAGCACGCCCCAATAATCACCTACCCCCGCCAGCTGAGCCCGTGTACGAGGATGTGCACGCGACGGTCGGTGGGTCGCGGAGCCCTGCCGACTCTGAACGCTCCAACTTCACGTCCATCTCTCAGCGAGGTGTCAACCCTCGCTGGAACCCAAACCATCCGCCGATGCCGCAGTATCAGGGCGTGCTACCTCGCCGCCCCGTGCAACAGCAACAACAACGTCAGGATATGCTATTGGATAATCCCGACTTTCAGCTGCCTGGCAATCGGTCGCAGGGCGCGCAACGAGGAGGTCCAGGCATGATTCCTGGGAGTGCCTATCCCACTGGGCCGTTGTAAAGGCAGGAAGGATCCGCACCGAGGCATACACGACGTATATACGATTCATTCTCCGACATTCGATTCGAACGATCCTTATCTCACTATTCACAGGGCCTGAGTTAGCCAAGGGTCCCCGACATGGAGCGTAATCTTCATACAAACCATCCCGCGTGGTGGTATTTTCTAACTCCCACTTAACTTTCGACACAATCTTTCGACTCCCAATCTCCAAGGAGACACCCTGAAACTCGCCCGGGCAGAAAAATCGGTCTGGCTTGCCGGCCTTTGCCATTTTACACACATCGGACGGAAATTGTTTCGGGGATACACAATTTCTGGTCACTTCTTATTCATTTGCCTTGTATAGTGTTGCCTGGCTTGATGAACTCTAACTGCGACGCGCTGCCACACCTGACGGTGTGCGGGGTTTCTTTGTTTGACGCAGGCTCTGTGAGGAAGCTCGAGAAGCGAGAATCCTGGGGGAATATGTTGGCGCTACTTCCGATAGGGCTGGTTTCCCCAGCCAGGATGTTCTGCATATGCGAAGGGGATGTTGGTTCCTCAGGGTTGGAGGGTTGAGAATTGGCAGTGCCGGGCTACGGCTGCGTCACCCGGTATAGGGGATGTAGGATAGCGGATAGTCAATACGGCGCATGGATGAACAGCTGGTTAGTTCCACGGCTCATTGACCCGGATATGAATGTGACTTGTGGCGAGCGTGTGTTGCCATTGGGTGCAGCCAGTTGCCGTAGGGAGTGCGAACAGAGGCATGGGACAAACGACTAGTGGGTGAACATCTAAGCCTTGAAGAAGCGAGTTTGCTGACGGGAGCTTTCTTGGGGCACCCAAAGGCAGTTTTGGCTGAGCAGAGCTCGAAGGCTATTTTCCAGTGTTTGCGTCTTGGAGCTGGTGACGGTGCGGTGTCCAGTGAGAGGGGCTCGAAGGTCGGTCCAAGACAGGTGGCCTTCCTATGCATCCCCTTACCACGCGATGCGGCCAGAGAACGAGATATTTTCTGACTGGCATCATATGGATGTTTAAGAATAGTTGCCCTTTGGCGGTTGTAACAAACAGCCTGCATGGGCGGCGGTGAGTGAAGTTGCGGGCGCAGGGGCCTCGACGCGGATTCACTCCCACCTTGCGGCAACTCTGTTTGAGCACGACGGGTTACCACGTCTGCTGCCACGACGCACCTACTTCTCCCGAGGGGGCTGGTGGCGCGCTCTTCCGACTCCTACCTTTACCTCGCCTTTGTTCGTTTCTCGGGCTGCATTCACGAGACTACAGACATCTCTTGAGCCGCATTGCGACCCCTATTCAGCCTGCAGAGGGAGGAGAGAAGAAAGAAGTGAGTACTTGGCTGTTCTAACTGGATTGCGTTTGAATTCGTGCGCACGCTCCAAGTCGGAGAATGTGAGGTGGTCTGTCACTCCTGCCTCCCCGGGTGCTGCTTTCAAACCGCCCCCTCTTTCTTTCTTCACCACTATTGCCTTTGTGCCTGTGCCCAAGGTGCCTGCCTTTTTTCTGACTTGTTATCACCTGGCGAGTTTTGTTTCCCCTTCCCTTTCCCCCATCGCGAATCGTGTCCATCGCACCGTCTTTCTTGTCTACTCCTCCTTACTGTGAAGTTCAGGAGCCGCCACGAAACCAAACGGGTTTTGTGCTCTCTCTGCGCAGAAATAGTCGGCATACGCCTCTCGATTGGCAAATGTTGGTTGGTTCCCTTTCTCGGGACTTCTCCCTCACCTTGCCTTCCAGCCCTGTTTTGCCAGCGATACGGCGATGCGTCTGTCCTTCGTCTCAACATCTCGGGCTCGTGGGTGACGCAGCACGAGCGACACTCCCTCTTGACTCGGCATCCGTCATTGCTAACCTGGACTTTCCCCAAGATCCGCTGCCTCGTCGAGCAAGAGAACTCGCGGAAGCCGTCTCACGTGGACAGCAGCGTCAAGAGGGATCCATCGAGTTCAACCATGGACGATCTGTCGTCTCCAGCGAGCAACACTTCCTCCCCCACGACTGCGCCCACGTCGGCGTCGATGCAGCCAACCTACACCACGGCTGGCACCCTCTACAACCCTGGCTCGTCGCAGCCGCTCCAGCCTCCCACCCGTCGTGGACGCTCCGCCAAGTGGTCTACCGGCCAACACTCGGACCTGTGCCTCTTCCCCAAGAGCGTCCTCGCTGGCTTGACCATGCAGGCTACCAACGGCGGCCGCGTTGCCACCACGCTGCAGCAGTACACACCTCTGCAGCAGAACTATGACCGCGCCATCAGCCCTCTGAGCGAGCCGGAGCACGCCGCCATGTACGTGTCGCTCCAGACACCTCGCATGCGTTCGGGGAACACCCCCGCCCCGCTCTCTTTCCTCTTCCCCGACAAGGACGATGAGAGGGACGCTATCAAGGAGAAGCTCGCCGGCGAGGAGCTTGGAAACTTCAGCAATGAGGAAGACGTGGTCGACGACGACGACCAGGGCATGGACCCATTGATGAACATGACGGTCAAGTCGCTCAACAACCTGGCCTCGTACCCCAACCCGAACCAGAAGAAGGCTCAGAAGGCTCTTCTTCGTGGAGCGCGGGCAAACCTGGGCGGCCTCTGCTCGGCGAGAATCTCTGCCTCTCCCAGCCCTTCTCTGCGGGCCATGAGCCCCCCCGAGGAGCCAACGACCGATGTCGGCAACAGACCCTCGGGTCTGCTGCGTCCCTCGCAACTGGATGCTATAACCAAGATCGAAATTTCCCGCATGACGACGCGCCTGCTTCCGACTGCGCGATCCCCCAGCCCGGCTTCCAATTTCGAGAATATTGACTCTGTGTCGACTTCTTCTACCACGCTCGCCACCGGGCCTGGAGCCCCTAGACCCTTGACTGCTGGACCACCAGGTCAGCGACAGTATCGTCCATCGACTTTTGAGTCTACTTTCAAGGCTCTCCATACCAAGGCTCAGGCGCAGGATGTCGCCAAGGAGGAGTCCGAGGGATTCGCCATTGCTAAGCAGACGCTTGCACATGTTGGCATCGACGACTTCAATAATTTCACATTGGAATCTCTCCCATCGCCCTGTGGCATTGTACTGCCCCACATTGCAAAGCCGGCACCTCAGCCGAAGAGTGCCATTTCTGAGATTCTCGAGGGCTCCGAGCCAGATGTTGAACCTGCACGTCACGAGGCTCCCGGATTCGCATGGGACCGGGCCCTGGACATGTCGTGGACCTCGTGGCGGGACACGTCGCCCTCTGCCCGCGAGCGATACATGCCAGGAACTGCTCGCCTGACCACCGAGTCGGTGGCGGCCCGGAATCAGAGGATCGATTCGATCTGGAACACTGGATCCGCGCTGCTGGGCAAGAAACCCGAGGAAATCGTCGCCGAATCCAACTACCGCAAGCTGCAGCACTCGTATGGGGTGATTGGAGACGGAAGACCCAAGCATGCGAAGACTGAATATCCCCCCATCGGGGTCGAGGAGGCCACACGCATGCCTGTGTCGGAGCACGCCAGACCCCTCGTCAACATGGCGTTTGCAACCTTGGTGCGCCACGCGGAGGAAAAGGCCGTGGACAGTCCTTTCCAGCAGTTTGGGACTCCTGCCGAGCGCCTGTGTGACAACAGCGCAAACGGCAACACCTCGTTCTTCAGCAAGCCGATGCAGAGCGTCAACTAGGCCGGGAGATGGATGGAGTATCGCAGCAACTCATTTTGGGTTGTAGGCAGGGGATTTGCATTGATGGAGGGTTGGTTTCCGGTTGGTTGGATGGATCTTGGTGGCGAGCAGGGATAAAGTCAGTAGCACACGAGTACACCTTGCGACAAGATACCAAAGCCGCGTTTTACAGGTCGTCTGTATAATAGAGATTACATCTGCTAAAAGCATGGTTAACGTAAAACCCTGGCCTACTGTGCGTTGCCTCGGCCTTGGCGAGAGTACTATGTGTGAAGTTGGTGTTGAACCTTGCTCTGCTGAGCGAAGGCACGTATCACGTCAGCATATGAAGCCGTCCATGGTGAGAGTCGGACTAAAGTTCTATTGCTGCTTTAGACTCTCGCACCGTTGACGATACCTGGATAACGGAGCCCAGATACCCCTGATTCTGCTACGCCAGCCACGACCTGGTGTCGACGTGGAGCCTACTTGTACTCTGATGAATATCCATTCGTGCACCGCGGGATAGAAGATATTCGCGCCAGGCAGCGGTATACATAACGTGCCCCAATGATACTCTCAACATCCCCCTCCATGCCCCCCGTAGCCGGCCATTTCAATGTCGCCTTCTCCCTCCGAGCTGTCATCCGAGGACACGGCCGCCGCCGGCGCCCCCGGCCCAGACGCCTCGGGGCTCGGCGTGCCGGAGAGACCCCCCGCGCGCATCGCGTCGAGCCTGTCCCGCGCGCGCTGCGTGTCCTCGACGGACAGCAGGTCCTCGAGGCCGCCGAGCGGACAGGCCTCGAGCAGGCGGCGGTGCTCGTTGACGATGCCGCGGCCTTCCCGGCCCTGCAGGCCCACGAAGCGGAAGCCGGCCTCTGCCGCCGCGTCTCGACGGACGAGGAAGTTGTGGTGCGGCGTGCGGTTGCCAAAGGCAAAGTCGCCAAAGGCAATCGTGTCGAGCGAGCGGATCCCGTCGGGGCTGAACGCCCATTCGACTACTTCGTGAAACTCATCCCTCAAGTCGCCGTGGGTGGTCTGTCTGGGCTCGAAGAAGCCCTCGGAGAGGTCCGAGGAGACGCTTTCATTCGAGCCGTCACCAAACCCCTCGTCGGAAGTGTCATCGCTGCTCACATAAGGGATTATTTCGGGCTCCTCGGAGCTCTCGGATGAGTCTGATGCAACGGCCCATGAGTCCCGCTTGCCCAGGTCTTTTCCCGTTTGTCGGATGTGGAGGAATTTCAGCGTCCGCTTTGCCGCAAATGGTCGTAGAATAGGCCCCTGAAATGCAAGAGTTGTTAGCCCGAGGCAACCGATGGAAAAGAGAAAGAGAAGCAGCGTCATGTCAAAGTCGGGAAGGGCCACCTACCAAGTAATCCGCGTTTCCAGCTACGCCGAGACTCTCGACGTCGAGGCTGGCGAGGAAGGTCTGCAAGGTTTCGTCCTGGCCCTCCTCCAACCCCCAGCTCTCTAGGTCCAGCGTTTTGTAGAGCCCGTGCCCAGATTTCATCGGTCTTTTTGATCTGTAGTGCTGCACGTACTTTGTGAGAGTTGCCACGTGTTTGACAACGTGTCGCCAGAGCATCTGGTTGGGCACCGGCAACCTGACCTTCAAACTGATGAAGAGCTCTTCCAAGCCCTCGACGAGCTGGAGCAGGAGCAGCCATTTCCATTCGCCAGTTGAAGCATCGCAGTTCTTCCAAGGGGTGATTGAGTCCTGAATCTCAAAGGTCCGGAGCCTGAGGGGCTCCTACCCCCTCTTCTGGAAGGTCTGGCTAACGGCCTCGTCCCATCCAAGGCAATCTCGAAAGGTGAGCGACTCTAACCTGCTAAAGTCTAATATGTCGGCCAAGAGCTCGTCACGTAGCGGTATCCGACAAAGGCAAAGGACCTGGAGCCCTCGCAGCATCGGCGACATGATGGGATACGAGATTATCCCCGTACCTTGCCTTATGGCAGGAATCAGCCAATGGTCCTTGTCCATTGGGCCGCAATCCTGGAGACTGTGTAGCGGCCAGTCGATCGCGAGCTCTTTTAGCTGCCGCACATGGGAATGGATGAGTTCGCCCAGCGAGAGTCCATTTGGTGGCCCCGTCCAGGAGAGTCGTCGAAGCTCGGAGAACCTCACGCTCGCAAGTGAGGTTTCGTGTAGACTCGTGCCACTTCCCGGGCAGTGACTGTCAGTTATAAACTCGAGGGATTGCATATGGGGGTGATTATTCGCCAAGTGCTTTATAAGCAGATGGGGGATACAAATCCCGAGGCTCCAACTGTTTCTACACGTCAGCAAGTGACCGCAGCAGACACCAGGGCCAATGGTCGGCGACGGAAGATTGAAGCAAACAACAACGTACCTGAAGCTTTGCAGCTGCCCATACCTGAACTTGATGACTATGCGCCAGAGCCTCAGCATGAGCTGGTCCCACCTGTGCCAGTGGGGGTCAGCACGTTCTCGCGTAGGCGTGAACCTGCCAATGGGCAGATAGGGCCTCGGATCCCAGTGAATGCATCGATACGCAGGGAACTCGACAAAGGTGGAGCGAATGTGAAGGGCCCGCACGTGGTGCAGAGGGATGCTCGTTGGTATCTTGCTCGGGATGCGGTCGACCCTGTACTCGTTCTCCGGCCGCACCACGAGGGACCGCCAGAGCTGCTCCCGAACGGCGCAGTGCGTAGCCCAGCAGACCAGCGAGAGTGACTGCAGATCCAGGGTGCCGATCTGCGACCAAGCCGAGTCAGCGACACGAGCGTGGCCTGAGCAGCAGGGGAACGTGGGAGGAAAGCGGGTAGCCGTACCCGTCGCGAGATATTACAAAAAGCCTCAAAGGAGATGGTCGTCAAGCTTGCTGGAGACATGATAAATGCTTACGGATGAGAGAAGGTTGCCGGGCTTGCAGATGTATCGGCAATATGTAAGCGTGAAGATGAGATGGCGGTGACAGCTTTTGCTGACGAAAGTTGATGCACGGTTACCTGTGAGACGAGGGGACCAAGTCCTGCAGGCGCGGCAAGGACGGCCGAGCGTTGCAGTTGTAAAGATCTGGCCAAACCTCGTAGCTCAGGAGAAGATGGCAAGAACACTGGCAGCCCGTCAAGTACGCTGAATCACCCCATGGCAGCTGCTGTACTGGCAGGAAAGGGACCCCGTGGCAGTTGCTGAAGTTATCCAGTGGAGATTTCGCCCACTATATTCACGGCTCATCGCTCGCAGACACTCACTGTTAGGGGCTAATAGTGTCAATGTGTATTCGCTACTTTGGCGCTGAAATAAACGCTCAATGCTCAACCCCTGATGCTTCCTGGTGCTCTCTCCCTGCTTCCATCCTAGTTATTCCACATGCCTTTCTTGGACGAAAAACCATCAGTAAGACCCAAATACCACAGCCTGACATCGGAATACAACCTCTGAAACCTTGTTCCAAATAGAAATCCTTATGTTGGCAGATAAGGGCGGATGAGTTGTTCCGTCGGGCAAGCCCTCAAGACCTGGCGATGCCTGGCCACGAAGCCCATCCCTTCCTCGCTCGTCAAGTCCAAAAACCGAAAGGGTGGCAGGACAAATGCGCTATTTCTCAGCAGAACAAAGTTGTGGTCGAGAGACAGTCCGCTGTAGGTGATGCCGTTCATGAAATCTCCGAATACGAGAGCCTCCACCGACGCTATTCCTTGTGGTCCAAAGAGCCACATTGCAAAGTTGAAGAAGTGTACACCCAACTGGCTAAAATCATGGACTTCATATCGGTTCTGTAAGCCTCTCGCACCTGGATCCATTGCGTAGGACCCGACATGGTAGTGCTTCAGGTCTGATCCTGACTGCCGAACATGTACCAGCTTTAGAGATGACGATTTTCGGCAGAATGGAAGCAACATGGTTCCCTGCGTAGAGATTCTGTCAGTCTTGGTCCTCAAAACGATGTGGTTGCGAAACAGGGGCCTGGGATGAACGGTACCATGATTTCCGGAGTACAGCCAAGGCCGATGCTGTAAATATCCAATGCAGCAAGCGGGTTTCGTGACGGGTCATTCTGCACATCATCCGGGGCATCAGGATCAACAGGCTTGAGGGGTACATCGAGCAAGCATTGAGTTCTGTTGAGGGCGAAATCTGGTTCGATGCCCCTCTGGTGCAAGACGAGTCTCCTGAGCGTTTTTCGGTGGCGAGCGGCACCGTTCAAGACGTCGAGGCCATGGGTCGAACCTTTCAGGCCAAGAAACAGTTCCTCGAGCCCTTCGAATGCTCCAAGAAAGCGCGCCAAAGTTGAGCCAAAGGGGATAGGGGGCTCGTATGGAGCTCGACACGTCGGATTGCAGGGGTCGGTTTTCTCTTGGATCTCGAGGGACTTTAGCCTCGTCGGGAGTCCAGAATGCAAAACATTCTCGAGAAAGCCTTGCCAGCCGGGGCACTTCCGCAAGGTGAGGGACCGGAGCGCCCGAACGTCGACAATTTGGATCCGTGATGACGATAATGGGGTGCTTGTAAGTTTGAGCGTATGAAGATTCAAGAGGATAGGCACACCCAGCCGACGTTTTGAGGGCAGTGACGTCAATAGTTCTGCATCAAGAAACCACAGCTTGATGCCGTCTGGCCCGATGCCGGAGCCCAGTCTGCTTCGAAAGTTGCAGTCGCTGACCAGATCTATCTCGAGGTGTCGCAAGTTGGTTCCATTTCGCTGGATGATACGACGCAGGGAAGCAAAGTCTCGAATCGTGGGTCCCTTCCAAGAGAGGCTCTCAAGCTGGCGAAACGACGAAAGGTCTGTCGTACCACGCATGTGCTCGCAAGCGCAGTCGCTCGTCAACCGCAGAGACCGCAGCTGTGGCTGCCGCCGAGAGAGAATGCGCAAGGCCCTTCGCGGCAAGCAAGCCCCGAGATCCTATCTGTTCCCTGCTGTCAACGATGTTCTAGGCAACTGTCGGCCAATGCAATGGATCTCAGTACCTGAAGGCGCAAAGCTTCCCGTAGGGAACAGCCTCAAACACCATCTTGACCCGGTCGGCGAAGATCTTGAAAGTCCTGAACTTTCCGGTTCCCCGACGGTGTGCACATCGCGTTTGAGCCCAACTGTTGAAGTCGGCGTGGAAGCGAAGGTCGGTAGTATGCCGGATGGTTGAAAGCGAAGGACGAGAGGGACCATGGGGGATATCCAAGTGGCATACATTCAGGAGGTAGCTGTGAGACGGGATGGTGACACATGACCACAACGGCTTTGCAAAGGCCTCACGGGCTTTCCTGGATACCAGAGACAAGGATTTCAGGTCTTGAAGCCGCAGCTAGTTCGAGTCATCGAGTTAGCATCAGCACCAGCGACAGAAGCCTGCGCATCTATAGCGCGTGACCCTTACCTCGTCGCCCACGAGGCGCAGCACGTCGAGGGGCAGGTCAGAAAAGTAGTCGACGGCAGTCATGCTTTAGGCTGATGTATGCAGGCGATAAGCAGACGCAAGCATATAATGAAAGAGACGATGAACCAGACGACCAGGCCGACGACGAGGGAAAAGACAGACAGCCGCATTTGGAAGTAGGGATGGCGGAGCTTTCTATAGAATGGAATACTTGTAGAATATGCTGCTTTGTGCGGTGAATTTGCAGAGCGCGTACAGGAGCATCGAGCAACGGAGGGGGTTGTTGATGCTGTCAGAGCGTGTTTGCGGCTCCTGCCGCTTTGCGCCTCGTGCGCCGTGACTCCCCCCTGCTTCGAAAGTCCACGGTTGATACTCCATTCCATGATGTTGGAACGGGCAGCAAGAGCTGGCAGGCCGTCTCGGGTGCTCCCAGCACGAGTGAGGTTGAGACGTTGGATACCCGGATGTCGTCCTCGGTGGAGGCAGCACCGCCGCCGGGCCAATCGCGGCCGCAGCACGTCAACATGCCAGCGCTGGAACGCGCTGGAACGCCCACTAGAAGCCTGCTACCGTACCAGCGTACCCACCTCGCGGAGCCCATCTCCAGGCCTGAGCTCGTCATTCTGCGGACCCCTATTGCGTTTTGGACCTCTCCTCCCGCACCTCCACCTCCCATGATACGACACGAGACTCCGTGCAACCACCGCCATCGCCAGCCTCGCGATACACACGCCGACACACGCCGGACGCCTCGCCGCCTCTTCCGCGCCCCCTCGCCCCATGGCCTGACCGTGCCATGGCGATGACGGCCCGCCCGCACCACCGGGCCCCGTCCATTGCTTCGGCGTCGTCGTCCGACAAGCCGCCCACGCCGCATCTCGCCGCCGCATCCCCCGCTCTCTCGGCGGCGACGACAGCCGTGGCGCCCTCGTCGACGTCCTCGTCCTCGTCGACGCCCACGCCCACGCCCACGCCGTCGTCCGTCCACCCGTCCCTCCTCCAGCCGCGCGTAGCCGTCGTCCTCAACGTGCCCCCGCCCTGGCACCCCTGGCTCTTCGCCCTCCGCCTCTGCTCCATCCTCCCCGCGCTCTGGTGGGGGTTGCCCTCGGCCCTGGAGCTCCTCTTGCGCCTGCTGCCCGGCCCGGACCGCGTGCTCGTCGTGCGCCCGACGCTGTGCACCGACGGCGATCTTCACCGCCATGGCCAGGACGCAGTGCCGTATGCCCTGACCGAGGGCTCGCTCGCCACCATCTGGGTGCGTATAGCTTCCTCGAGTGTGGCATCGTATGCACCGTAGCTCGCGAGATAGTTGGCTCACGGTTTTATGTGACAGTGCTTCGCTTGCGGATACCTCTCCTTCTTCTTCACCGACTGCTTGATGTCGAGGTGGTAAGTGGTATCCCATACCTCTCGCTGCTGACCCTCGGCTGACATGATGCTTCACGCAGGCTCATTAACTACACTCCACAAGCGACCATTGTCCGGTTGCTCACAATCAACGCCGTCAACGCTTACCTCACCCTCACCGTGCTCTCCTTCACCGGCGGCTTCGAAGACCCCCGCCTCATGCTCCCGGGCTGGATCGGCATAGCAACGGTATGCCTGGATCCTGATGCAAATTTGCGCCCGCCTCGCATGCCAACCTGATTGCTGACTTCTCGGCGCATAGACCCTGACTGTCTGCTACCACATCACCCACCAGAAGATTAACATTCGCAAGGAGACGTCCACCTCGGTCAACGTCTTCTCCATCGCCAGCTACCTGACCATGGTAACACTGCTCATACACATGCACTCATATCTGGACGACTACCCAACCATGCCCATCGTGGGGCGGGGACGGCTGTTGTTGCATGATGCCAGCAACATACTGACGCAAGTCAAGGCCGCTATTGAACGTTCCGAGCTGTAAGGGACGGGGGGAGCTGTTTATCCATTCAAAACCATGGCGCTGAGCACCTTTGTTTCTTGCTTCATTAACTACTAGTTGTAGGGGTTTGTGTAGTACATGACCGGCGTCGGGGACATCTTGGAGTTGGTCACACACACATGGGCATCACGGCGTTTGGTTGGTGGGCACCTACGAGGAAGCTGTTCCTTGTTTTCATCTCCTTGTTTCATTTCTAGGCTACGGCTGGGCTTGCCTGAAAATAAAACGAGTGACCGACAAGCCATGTTGATACTTGGCCCGTAGCCCATCTCATGCGTGGGATAAGCAGAGCAGATAATCATGTCTACTTTGCGGCGACGGAGCGCAGGCCAATCCCCAATCTCGCGACCTCCAAACAAAAAAGTCTTCGCGCCGGTGAATGGATGGATGCCCGCCGTCCCTGACCGATCGGAGCCAAGCCGAGCCCCAGATTATCGATACATCTGAAAGAGGCGCAATATGCCGGGGAACCTTCTCGTCCCAACCGTTCTCGGCCTCAGCGTGCTGCGGGGAGCAAGCTGGTGCCGACAGGGCGACGGCGCATTGCGAGCTTAGAAACCGTGGACTTTGATGGTCTTGGGGTCTAGCTCGAGGCCTTCCTTCTTGTCGACAAGAAATTCCTGAACATCTTTGCGCTGGTCTCCCTGGAGCTGGATCACCTCGCCCATTTCGGTGTCAACGACGATGGTGCCATTGCAGGCTGTTGGGGAAGACGTTAGCGGCACGCCTCTTTCGTCCGGAATAGGGAGGCCACGTACCAAACTTCTTCTTGATGACCTTGAGAATCTTCTTCTGGTCGAATTTCTTGGGGAGACCCTGGACCGTGGTCAGAGTTTTACGACCATTACGCTCTGTGGTATCCCGTCAGCAAAGCAAACGACAAGGCGCATCGGGCGTCCCGTCATCGACCTCACGTGAGGCGGTGGATCGAGGACGGCGCAACCGACAGGGGAGCGGGACACGTACGCTGAATGCGTATATGGATGTAATTCTGCGTCTGCTTGGTTTCACCTGTGTCTTCGTCGGCTTCGGCGAAGGGGTCTGTGGGAAAGGCAAGTCAGCACGGTGAAGCTCGGTATGACGTGGGCTGTCGTGATGGATTTTGGAGGCGGGGTCCTTGGAGCGGCGAGCTCTGCGTCTTGGCGCGATTAAAGTCGAGGCGCGCGCAAGGGATAAAACCCAGGCCGCGACGACGAGGAGCCTCTCCAGGCCGAGAAAAGCAGCGAGGCAGGGGGAGCGAGACATACCGTAGGTCTTGAGATTTTCGATGGACATAAACTCGGAGGTAGCGGGGTGTCTTTGGGAAATGGGTTTTGTGAAGGGAAACGTTGTTTTCAGCGGAAGGCTGTGATAAAGGCGCCTCGCTGTCTGTTTGTGTGTTTGTCTCGGTGGGGTTTGCTGGAGAGCAGCAGACGACGGCGACGGCGGGGAGGCGGGAGAGCTAGTAAGCGGGAGCTTTGGGAGCGTGCGGCGGGTGCGAAGCTGGGAGAGCGTTTGCGACAGAGATTCTCTTTGATGTTGCAATCGAGAGGCAAGGGCGAGGGAGGGGCGGTAATGGAAGAAAACGGATGCAGTTGAGAAGACGAGGGGCAGCAAGCGGGTGACCAAAGCCCCACGCACAGGTCGAGGGCAAATGCTGCCTGAAAAACTAGGTGTCGCGGCTTGCGGGCCAATGAGGGGCGCAGCCCACAGCCGTTTGGGCTGGCAGGGGCAGCCACTAACGGCGCTGCGCTCTGAGGGTTCAGTCATTCACTGCAAACAGCGGCGTGTGGCGCTGCCGCTTTGTCCCAGCCGAAGATTCACTGGGGGCTCATGGTTGGTTTGAGGCGACAAGCCAGTCAGTGCAATCTAGTCACTGGTGCCACTATCGACCAGCAAGTGGCACATGCCGTCATGGCGAACATCGACGGGATGCAGCCCCGTGACCAACTGCCTTATCGGCTTGGATGCTCATCTTGGTCGTCGTCGTCGGCAATTTGTTGCTGATCCTTCCATCCGCTCAGCCAATCATTAACCACTGGACTTGACGGTCACACGACGCACCGTTGACGGGAAAAGTGGCCGTTGGTCGTTGATAACAGCAATCGGATGTGGGGGCGGATCGTGATGTCTGTCGAAACGCGACTTCGCTCAGTCCGCAGCGTCGCTGTAGCCTGTGACTATGCTTCATTAGACAATGGCACGGAACGCAGAATCTTTACCTCAGCTGCTCGACACTACCCATGCCATCGGCATTGTCAGGTCTGCAAGACACAGAGGGAAGTGTGGATGGGCAAAATGGATTGGCATGTACGAAGTACGGAAGACCCGTCAGGCAGCCGCTTGGTGTTCGGTGAGACTGTTCCACCAGCACCAGAATACCTCAGGCAGCAGTGCACGAATTGCAGGTGTTGTCCCCTGAGGCCTGCCACACGTGATCGGGCGCGGCGTGGCTAGAACGCGTAAAACCGCGTCGTTGTTGACTTGTAGTACTTCGTGCCGCATCGTTTGCTCGTCAGCCAACTTGCCACAACCAAAGCTTCGATCATGGGAGAGACGTTCAGGTTTGTGGCTCCTCGCGCCAGGCTGGCCAAGGAATACGGCGGCAAGCTTGGTGAGATACTCTTCGACGGCTCTGCTGCGGCCCTCGTGAAGCTGCTCGCTGTCCCCGTCCGGCACAAGTTGGACCTGGAGCCAGCCCCGATCGCGCCTCGGGCTGCATCACATTCCCCTGCCAAAGACGGATGCGGCGAGGTGACGGCGACCGTAGCCGTCAAGCGCAAAGCCGACGCCGAGACATCGAAAAGCCCTCCGCGACCTCGGAAGAAGACAAATTGTGGAAGCCACGCGCCGGATTCCCAACCAGCCACCTTTTCTGGCCTCCCTACCGAACTCCATCAACGCATATTCTTTCACATGGAGTTCGTCGAGGATGTCGTCAGCCTCGGATTGGTTAATCGGCACCTCTGCGATATCGCTCGAGAAGAGCTGCGATCTTACTTTTTGGGCTTTTTTGCACCGTGGGCTCATCAGAATATTGTCTGTGTGGGAGAATACGCCGAAGAAAATGACTACCCCCCGGGACTGTTCTCGGACGCAGAGCTGGAAGCCCTCAGCAAAGAGAAAATCAAAGTCTACGACGAGGGTGAACAAGACTACGTCGTCATGACACCACTCAACCTCCAACACTTCACGATACCTGGTGTCTCCCGGATGCATCGAGAGCCTTCCTTGGAACTGGAAGCATTTCGTCTTAGAAAGTATTTCTCTGACCTACCGGCTTCCGAGAACGCTGCGCTGCTTTCTATCGGCCTGTCCTCCTGGTGGGACGAGGGCCGCGAATACTTCCCTACAGACCAGCCATGGGTTCTTCGAAACCTTACCACAAAGCAGGTTGTTCGCTCAGAGGCCATCGCCCTGAAACAGGAATTCATCTGCGGCCCGGATATTTCCGTTCTAGGCTTTGGCGAAGTCGTCCTGTCGCGTATCTGCTGGTCATCATCCGGCGCTTACGGTATAGAGGACCCGACGAACATCTCCAGAGGAATATGGGCAGGGCACTGTTTCGACATCACAACGCTCGCAAAACACCAAGAAGAGACCAAAAATGAAGGGTGGACCGATGCAAGCGATGAAGTTGCCAAGGAGATTGCCACCATATGGGAGAGTAACCTCGGCGCCGACTGGCGGGAGATTCTCTGCGAAGAGAACCGAGCAAGATACTGAGCGCGAGGCCAGTCGCTGAAGGATTGTAGGCAACACGCAACAGAATGACTGGTTCGTCGAAAGAGCTGCTATGGCCAGGGAACTGACTGCATTTATTCTAAACTCCCTGGGCGCCCGGATTTCATAGCCTGGACGAAAAGGTCAAGACCAGCAGCTTATCCTTCCATAGCCCTAACATAATTGATGGCCTTATTGAGTGCGCTTCTGGGTCTTTTGGTGTCCCAGTGCAGAGTTCATCCTCGCGAATGGGAAACAAGACTCCCCGCAATTCCCAGAAATAACGTTAGCCACTTACCTAGATAGGTAAATAAAACGGCACTTGTACGAAGTACTTCGTACGAACTACAGTGCAGCAGTTGGGCCTAGTGGAGGGCCATCAGGGCAGCACCGCCCGTCATTCGCTGCCCCTCATCCCCTCGCCTCCGTGGATCCCAGAAATTTCCTCTTCCGTACTCGTAGTCTTGCTGCGGTGACAAGCAACTCCAGCCTCGGACAGCCCCGTCGCGACGACATGCCCTTTGAGCCCGAGGAGCTGCCGCCGGCGACGCCGCCCTTCTTCGAGGATGCCGCCGGCGACGCCTGGGTCCCGTTGTACCGCCATGCCTGCACCTTTGGGCCCGACATGTTCGTCGACAAGATGATGAACATGGTGCGGAACCCCAACCTCAACTCCAGCTGGCTGTTCCGCGCCGACATCATCTACGACGACGAGCAAGGCGCGGAGACGTGCGCTGAGCCCTCGGCGTCGGCTGCCTGCCCCCTCCCGCGCGACGTCACGGGCATGTCGCGCCAGAGGACCCTGGTCCGCACGCTGATCCCCAGGAACGAACGCAGGGATCAGCCCCTCGACCAGACGTGTACCTTTCATCGTTCAGAGTCGACGGCAGCCCCTACTCGCTCTCTGGTGGTGTACATACCGCACGCCTCGTCCGCCCCGGACCTCCCCTTCTTCCACCCCAAGGTCCGGGGCATCGCCCACCTGCACGAGTGGGATCCCCTCCAGGGGTCGGGCTCCGTGTCGGTCCACTTTCTCCCGTTCCAGCAAGACGACCTGCAGGACCAAAAGGTGCGGCGCACCGCCTACCATCTCCTCGAGATCCTGCACAAGCACGGCCACAGCTCGGCGGCCGGGTACGTCAAGCGGGTTCACCACGACGTCGTCATCCCGCAGGCGAGGTTCCAGGGCCGCTACGCCCGCCTCAAGAACACGTATGCGCGCCAGCTCGTCGATGCCTGGGCTGAGTCGACGAACCCGACAAAGCATGTCTTTGAGGACCTGGGCATCGCGGCGTTCCTGATGGAGCTCTGGGCAGACATGTACAAGGATGCCGCGTTCCCTGGGTTTGTGGACATTGGCTGTGGCAATGGCCTGCTCGTGTACATCCTCACGCAAGAGGGCTATTCTGGCTGGGGATTCGACGCGAGAGCCCGCAGATCGTGGGCGCAGTATCAAGGCGAGGCTCCATGTGCTCCGTCGGGCCAGTCCCTCCAGCAACGTCTGCTGCTGCCCAGCGTGGTTCCCAACAGCTCCACAAACCCGGAGACGGCCCATGTCCATATCAACCCGGAAGATATCCACGATGGTACTTTCCCGCCGGGCACATTCATCATCTCCAACCACGCCGACGAGCTGACCCCCTGGACCCCCATCCTCGCGGCTCTGTCGCAGTGTCCCTTCATCATGATCCCCTGCTGCAGCCACAACCTCACCGGCGAGAGGTACAGAGCGCCTCCGCCGCGCGACAGGACCAAGTCCAAGTCGACGTTTGCGTCCCTCGTCGACTGGGTGACGCACATCGCCGAGGACTGCGGCTGGGAGGTTGAGACGGAGATGCTGCGCATCCCCAGCACGCGGAACACGTGCCTCCTGGGGAGGAAGCGGACAAAGGCCCTTGGCGAGGTGGACATGGATGCTCTCCTTCGCAAGTATGGCGGGGTGGAGGGCTACTTCGCCAACGTGGCGAAGCTGGTCAAGTCGAAGCCGAGGAGCCATTGATATCAGTCAAAGCCCGACTGGTGCACCCGCTTCTGCGGCGTTGCGGCTCTCCCGCCCCTATTGAGCCTCAGGCATAAAGGTGTGCTTTAAGGCAGCCCCCCTCGGCTCCATTCGCAGCAGCTGTTGCCTCGTCGGCCTCGTATAGTCGACCACCAGACTCTTGCCGACTCAAGACACGGCTCCAGAAGCTTTCGTACTTGCCACCAAGAATGAAACGCCACGGCGTACGGACCAGACGGCCGAGGACTGAGCCTTCGGTTGAGGACGGGGTGGGGGTATTTGATGGAGTGGGCGAGCAGTGAGAGGCCCAGGGCGTCGAATCGGAGCATGAAGTCCTGGGAAGGATGCAGTTTACGAACTCACGATGCATATCTTGTAGAAATGAACACTGGATATAGACAAAAGGGGTGCCATAGAACCCCACAGTATTGATGGACAACGTTGAACGTTTGAACTCTCATTTGACCCTTTACGGGTATCGTCGTACCAAACTCCACAGCTATGCAGCCTGAACTCTCAGACTCTTGATGCCAGGTCGGCAACGTCGGCTCTGCTACAGCCCGCCTTACTGATCAGTCCTCGCACCCATGCTTGCCCTCAACTACCGGCCTGTCTCAACGTGACTCAAACATCCAACAACCTGCAACCCGTCTCCAAGTGCTCAGAGACGAAACTTCCGCGGCCTCCACAACTAACATCGTAAGCCAACGCAAAATGTTCCGAAATAACAAAGTGCTGACGACATCAGCCAATGCTGATTGACCGTGCACATGTGGTATCTGACAAGGGTGCGCATGGCTTCCCCTGTAAATCGTTCATCATCGTCATTTAAACACATCCATCCATACTCTGCGAATTTCTTCCAGCCTGGAAGATCCGTTTCTCAAAAGTCTGGCCAACTGAGCATGCATTAAAGTCGATCATCGCTCATCTTCGTCCTCCTCGATAGGTGCTGGAGTCCGGCGCTCTGTGCGTCTCTTGGGGCGTCTGTGCCGGGAGCTGCTGATGTTACTAGCCGAATCGTCCGGCATGATGTCTGCATCATCATCCAAACCCCATTCCTCGTCGCTTCCGCCATCGCACTCGCTTCCGGCTGCCCAGGCCGGCCGTTCATAGGCCGAGTTCTGGGAGTTGCCAGAGCCGGGATTCGGGAGCACATCGATTCGCTGACGGTTCTGAAAGCTCTGCATGAGCCCGGCCCCTCGCTGCCGTAGAGCCGTCCGCACTATCTCTGCCTTATGGTGCAGTTTCTCGAAGGCGTCTTCAAGGGTCTCCATTCCGGCGTAAATCTCTCTTTCGATCTCGGCGGCAGCCGCCATTTCCATCTCCTCGTCATTTGACACTGGCTGTCTCCCACCATGCATACCCGACGACGCGAGACTAACAAACGACGCCGGTGTGGTGCCTCGTGAGTAAGGAGAGAAGGGAGTCGAATTTCTCGACCCCATCGCCGAAGGTCCGCGAGGGCCTGGGCTCATCGACGACCTGTTTCCAAAGTACCCGCTAGCTGGCGTCTCGCCTCTCGACTCGACCCCTGGTGTCAAGTCGTCTCCATCGGCGCCAGACCACAAGAATCCGTCAAACCGTCCCGAGGTAAGAATTTCCCATTCAGATTTGCTGATGTTGGAAATGGTCACCAGTAGGTCGTGAGTATGGGGGTTCTTGACGAGATATGTGGCGCACTCGGCATCTCTGGGGACTTGTTGCAGTCGGTAAAGCCGCTGTAGAGACAGGCCACACTTGATGATGAAGTCGTTTCGTGACCGATATCCCGGCGTTGGGGCTCGTGTACAAGGCTTCAACTCCCGAGACCCAGACAAGAGTGCGTTAAAGTAAGGTCGATCCTCGGCATCCATGTTGGTCAAGATGGCGAATGCCAGAGTCTCATCGTCAACATCCTGAGAGGGCGGTACGGGTGTTTCTCCCGTCTTGTTGAGCCACTTGTCCACGGCCGACCTGACCTTTTTCGATTGGCGCAGATAGTGCTCTCTGAACTCTTCCGCAATGTCGGGGTCCATCTTGACGGGGGATGCCGGTCGCTGAGGCATCTCCGCAGAGATCTCGGCTGCCTTGGCTCCAATCTCGGCGAGGTCAACGGGCGGCCAAGCAGGCAGCTCGATACGGCCACTGACCCACTCGAGAACGTCGCCCCAGGTCAGCCCTCTGTGAATCTCATGGGATCGGTCACACATGACGCAGGCGCAGCCGTGGGGAGGTAAGTCTCGCGAAAAGACATTCTCGAGCCTGTCGAGCAGCCGACGCGCCACTGATCGGTGTCCTGTCGCAACCGCAATCGACCCTTGCTTCGAAAGAACATTGCTGTACTGATCGAGAAGGTTGAAGAATGGCGCAAACAGGGTTTCGGCGCCCGTCAATGGAGGGTTTGAGGGACGCGAGCCGTTCTGCAGAGGCAAGACAGATAAAAAGTGTCTCGGAACTGGGTAGGGCAGACCGCCATTTTGAAGCAAGTAGTCAACCCGAGGGATGTCCTGGATGTCCACAGCAGGGGGCGGCGGTGGAGGCGGAGGCGGAGCTGCAGATGCCGGAGTCGCCGTTTTCGAGGGATAGTCACTATCGGGTGTCGCAGACGGTGCGATCTCGACGCCGCCATACACGGGAGGGAACTGGGCAGTCTGCGTTGGCGTTTTTGGGGACGAGCCCTGGACACTTGATGGCGAAGACTCATCGTCCAACGATTCGTGCTTCCTGGAGCTGCGTGTGGAGCCCGTTCGTTTGGTAGAGAGGCGAGACGAGGTAGATCTCGTCGAGCCTGAGGATCGGAGCTTCTCGTGCGATTTGTGTTTGGGTGACTTGACAAATGTGGCCTGGCTCGATGATCCGGATTTGCGACTTACTCTAGACCTGTCGTCGTTGCGGGAGCCAGATCTAGAGACGCCAGAGACTGTCGATTTTGCCCGATCCACCTCTTCTTCCCCTCGGCCCTGCTGCTCTGTCCGCCTTTTATCCGCCGAGACATCAGTCTCTGGTGGAGTAGGCGGTCGGGATGATTTCTTGGACGTCGACGACTTGCGGGGAAACTCAGCCGACTTGGACCGACGTTCGTCATCTCCAAGGTCGGTGTGCTCTGGTGTCAACGGATTCGACCGCCGCTTCGTTGAGACATCCTCCCGACTAACCACCGCCTCTTTGCTGTGTGCCTTGCTGAATGTTGGGTATGGGAGCGAAATCCGCTGCCTGTCCAACGATGTCCTGGACAAGTTGGCCGTCAGGTCGCTCGTCGAGGCAGACCGCTCCCTCGGGTCGTCCTTGTCCTTCTCCTTCTTGCGGAGCCGCTTCGTCGACACATGTGATTGCGTCTCGCTGCCTTCAACGCCCGGCTTGCTACGAGAAGACTTGGAGGAGCGGTGGCGGTGCTCGCGGTCCTTGTCTGGTTTCCGTTCAGACTTGGAGCGGCGGTGTTTGTCGCGCGGCACGTCGTCGACGGCGGCGTCGACATCGGCGTCACGATCCTTGGATGGCATTTTAGATCATCGGAGAAGAGGTCCGTGGGGAAGCGGCTGTAAAGATGTCGCGGGTCGAAAAGGAAAGGAGGCGCGTTAGAGTCGATATCGAGGGAGGGAAAGTAGGTTGTTGGCGAGGCTCAGGCACCGACGACTAGGTTCACTAGGTGCGGGAGTAGCCCTTGGCTGGCGCTCGGGCCTTGGAAGACGATAGACGGGGAAACCAGAGGCCGGTAGCTGGCGAGGTTTCGGAAGTGAAGAAGATGAAAGTTGAGGCTGGAACGATAACTGCCCAAACCGCAGGAGGAGTTAGTTTGCGGCTCGCGAGGATCGAGGATGGAAGGATGTCGTACCGCTGCTGGAGGAGCTTCTGGTGAAGGTGGAGGTGGGCGCGGCCAACCCTGGACCAGACCCCTCAAAGGAAGCGCTGGCGAGTAACTGGTGGACCGGGATTGTGCTGGGATTGTGCTGGGCGTGGCGCGGGACAACCGCTGGATCATGCGCCAACCGTTGTGGACCGTCACCCAATGCTGGTGCTTGGTGTCTGATTGGAGCGTCAATTCGTCAGCGGCTGCGCCTGTAGTTGCGGCGGGCGTGAGTGAGCAACCTCGCGGGCAGTGCACAGGTGCAGTGCTGCCGGTGCTTGGTGCAGATAACCAACGGCGGCAAAGAGTGCCTGATTGAGTAAAATAGGAGATGAGGAGTTGAGGAGATGTTGAGGTTGGTGGCCTGACGTGGTCGGTGCGAGAAGAGGATGGAGCACATGGGACATGAGCTTGACCGCCTTGCGTCGCTGTGAGTCCTCAGGCACGCACTCCGTTCTCCATCCCGATCCAGGGTCCAGGCAAACCCACCAGCCCCGAGAGTCTCGGATCTCCGTCTACTCCACGGGCACAAGCAAGGGCCTAAAAGGCGCCAAGCATGGTTCCATCTGATGGGGGCTACGAGTACATAGGAAACTCCGAAACTGCTCTTTGCGGTGTCGTGCCTGTAAGTGAGGGCCGGCTGCGTCGGGCACAAACTGCGAGCAGCCCAATTGCAGTCCCCATGCCGTGCTCACAGGCGCGCGACCTGCAACAGCAGACGCTGCATCCCTGCGAGACGGGTGGCCAACATGTGATGCTGCAATAAGCCACTCGTCCCTTATAATAGATCTGCCGTGGCTCAGTGGCCCCAGCTGCTTGTCGTGCATCGCAGTTCCTCTCTTTGTCTATCCGTTTTCAGGTACATGGTACGAAAAGACTCATCTTGATATGTTTCATCACTACCGGGCAGACCGCAGAATGCCCTTCATCGATGCAAAGCCCAACACAAGTCTCTCAGACTTTTTCTGTTTCCAACGCCAACATGCCCTGAAGCTTGCCCCAACTGTGCAAACGTCCCTAACCCAGTCCCGCAAAACCCTACAGTCTGTCCAGGAGACCTCGACTCTCGAGCAGTAGAATAATCTCGTGCACGATAGATCGGACATTCTGCTTCTCCAGATCGACAACCAGGTCCGGTTGCTGAGGGGCCTCGTATGGGTCGTCGACGCCGGTGAAGCCCTTGATCTCGCCGGCGCGCGCCGCCTTGTAGATGCCTCGTCGATCCGTCTTCTCGCAGTACTCGAGAGGCGTGGCGACGTGGATAAGGAAGAAAGGGCCGGACTTCTCGATGAGCTCGCGGGCTTGTTTGCGGGCATCGTCAAACGGCGCAATGGGGGCCGCAATCACGGCGGCGCCAGCCTTGGTCAGCTCAGAGGCGACAAAGGCGATGCGAGAAATGTTGAGGTCGCGGTCCTGTTTGCTGAAGCCCAGCTCCGACGAGAGCTCGTGGCGCACGGTCTCGCCCACCAGCATGGACACTGGCCGGCCGCCGCCCTGATTCAGTGTCGTCTGCAGCGCGCGAGCGATCTGGTCTTTGCCGCTGTTCTGGTAGCCTGTCATGAAGACGGTGAAGCCCTTCTCGCGGGGCAACGGGTTCTGCTCTCGCAGCACCTTCACGACCTCGGGGTAGGAGAACCACTCGGGAATCTCCTTGCCGGTCTTGAGCCGGTTTCGGAGCTCAGTGCCCGAGATGTTCATGGTGCGCGTGCCCTCGGGGATTTCGTTGGCGGGCATGTACTCGTCCTTGTCGGGGATGTAAATCATCTCCTGGAACTCGACCATCTTGATGCCGAGCTCTTCCTGGTACTTCTGCACCAGCTCCTGGGCATCGTATGGGCCGTAGTGGTCCTTGCCGTTCTTGTTCTTGCCGGGACCCGCGTGGTCGCGGCCGACGATGAAGTGCGTGGCACCGTGGTTCTTGCGGATCACAGCGTGCCAGAGAGCCTCGCGGGGACCGCCCATGCGCATGGCCAGCGGCAGCAGGGCCAGGGCAGCCATGCCGTTGGGATATCTGGCCAGGAGGGCCTTGTACACTCGGACACGGGTGAAGTGGTCGATGTCGCCGGGCTTGGTCATGCCAACGACGGGGTGTATCAGGACGTTGGCCTGCTGCGATCGCGCAGCACGCACCGTCAACTCGCGGTGGGCGCGGTGCATGGGATTTCGGGTCTGGAAAGCGACGACCTTTTGCCAGCCGAGCTTGTTGAAGTGCGATCGCAGCTCCGCAGGGGTGACTGCGCGCGTTAGTCCCCGGACATGTACGAGCGAGGGCGCTGTGCGGGCGTAGTCACTTACAGCGCAGATCCAGGAAATCGTAGTGCTCCAGGCGGCGGATGGCCTCCAGCTTGCCTCCGACGTAGAACTCCTTGGCGGCGTTGAAGAGGTGCTTGACACCGGGGTGGGTATCGTCGTCGCTGCCAAAGACCTCCTTGGCCTCCTTGACCCTGTTCGACACGCCGTCAGCAACAATTCAGAGTCGGAAGCTCGACCGTAGGCGACGTACTTGTCTGGCCGGTAGACGTCCTCCACGGTCAGAATGGCCAGGTTTCGGTCGTCTCGGGAGTCGCGCAGGGTGATTCTGGCGCCGGCCTTGATGCCGAGCTGGTCGAGCTGGGCCTGGTCCACGTCGAGCGTGATGGGCATGCTGAAGAGGGCGCCATCGGCGAGACGGTTGTTGTCGACGACTCTGCAGACGGCGTTAGACTAGTCGCGACATACGTCTGGCCGCAACACATACCCGTTGTAGTCCTTTTCGGTCATGAACCCTGGGATAGGCGCAACAAGATTAGTTTTCACGGGCATTTACATCCGCGGGGCCAGCGACCCATTGTAGGCCGCAGCGGCCAGGAACGAACCTTCAAGAGGGGAAAAGCCGCCATTGAGGATCAGCTCGAGGTCGCAGAGGTGGCGCTCGGTCAGGAGAAGAGCCGGGAGCTTCTCAGACTCGTCGCGCAGCTCGGCATGGCGAGGCAGGTCGCGAGCGAAGAGGTCCTTGAGGACGCCGCCGTGGGGGGTATTTGCCATCTTGGAGGGGTAAGAGTAGGGATACCAGCTGGGTTCAGAGGCAATTGAGGATCAAGTTTCGAAGCCGGACGAGAGATCCGGAGGCACGTCTACTCGTACGAAATACTCCTCGTAGTAGTTGCTGATTCAGTAAGATAGCCGGCGCGTGGCCCACTGGCGCGATCACGCAATGGTGGGGAGGAGGAGCTAAGCAAGCCAAGCAGCTGGAGCGTGCTCAAGATGCAACGAAGTCGGACGAGGGGATCGGGGGGGGCAGGCAACGGAACGGGTAGGCGGAGAAGAGAGTTGGGGAGTCAGACTCGGAGAGGACGCGAGCGATTTATAGAACAAGAAACTGCCATGACCCGTCTTTCGGCGAGAACAAGTGGTCGACAAAGTTGCGCCCGTCGCGGCAAAAAATGGCGTCTCACCAGGCTGGATGGGCATGCCATTTCCACATTTCCGTGGTCGCCTCGTCGCAGCGCATCCATCCCAGGAACCACCTGCCCCACCACTGACGGAAGAGGGGATGGAGTTTTCTCTGGAGCCGAGTCCCTGATGACGTGCTCAGCGACGACGCTGGCGAGGTTCCGCTTGGCGGACGACCGAGGCCAATCAACACACCGAGATGCGGCAAAAACGCCCTTCCACGGCTTTCTATAGGTCATATATTGCAGCCATCATCTGAGGAGAGGGATTATCACGCCCGATAACCGGGAAAGGCGTGCGTGGCCGTGTTGATGCGGTGGTTGTGAAGGGATCGCCAGGAATCGAGGATTGGCATGTGTTGCTCGATCGGGGCAAGCTTCCAAGCTTAATTGTGCCTCGCCCTCGACGGCCGACGGTCCAGGCGCTCTCGCGCGTTCTCGTTGCATCCACGAGGCATCCCCGCGGGCCGCAGAGCGCAATATGGATGCGTAATCCAGATCACCATGCCCGTGTTTACCAGTCCATGTCGCAATTCCGGGCCATCCTAGCCTCCGGGGCCGGGGCCGGCTGCTGGTGCCGGATCGGATGTCGGCGTCGATCACCCCGACATACCGTGGCCGACGGCCCCTGGAAGCAAACAACACCGCTGGTCCGAAACAAATCAGAGTAGCAGTTCCCCGGCCAGGAGGGAAGCTCAGATACGGTGACCCATTCGGGTATTTTTCTCTCATCTCAGAGGCTTCGGCGATGTGCTTGATTCGATGCGGCGACGACGCTGGTCGGACCGTCGGCACCCCAGAATCTGCTGGAGACGGCAGTCCCCGCAGTGGCCCCTCTGACTGGCACCGAACTTGTTTCTAAGAGATCTCGATTCTTGGCAGCCATCCCGATCTCCCTTCATGGCCACCGACACCAAGAGGTGTCGAAAGGACAGTCCAATGTCTGCAGAATAAGCCATATTGAGGAGACATTCTACTGCATCCACCAAGGTTCGGAAGAGCAGGGTATTAATGACTTCGTCGAGAGACCCATAAGCCTTGGACTAAAGTGGGTACTTCGTACCTAGGTAAAGATGCGGAACAGCTCTTTAATCTGCAGCTTCCCGAAGGAGGCGCTTCAACGGATACGAAAAACAGCCTTATTACAAACTCTTATAGGTTGGGATCATGCTTAATTGTGCTGCAATTCGTATTGACGATGAATTTTTGACTCGAAGGTGTGGTCAATCAGCGGTTCCTGGCAGAGCATATGCAACACAAGGAAGGCTCCTTCCCGGCCAGATGCACAAAGCTGCCGCAAACTCATGTGTCCCATCTTATTCCCATGCGATACAGTGCGTGAACTCCTCGAATAATCAACCTCTAGTCCGTACCACGACGCACGACGGCACCCTTGCATCCGTTTGCATCCCCGTGCTCGCAACGTTACGATGGGCGGCTGGCCCACGAGTGAAATCATGCGCGGAAGAGAGCCGATGTTTGACGCCGAGGTCGGGGTGGCTGAGGGGGCTGGTGGGCAGTCGACGTGCCGACCGTAGACTTGCCGACCGTAGAAAACGAGGCTCGACTTCCGAATGCGATGCATCTATTCCAATACAATAAGTCGTCTGGAGAGAACAATTTGAGCCAGAACGGATGGCATCAATTGCAGAGCTTCAATTGTAACTGGCGAGACACAGTAGTCGGCTTTCACTCAAGACCACAGGTCACATCGAATCGGCGTGCGTTGCGTGGATGGATTCGTGTTCGGCAGTCGATCACCTTGATGAACAAACACCAGCCACTCGATCGCCAAGCAGATGCATCATACGATGGATCTTGCAGGCTCGACGCGCTACGAGGCGCCATTCTCTTGGTGTCCGAGACAGCCGAGAGTCGAGCGCTGTGAGCGCTGCACGATGAGCCAGGCCCCCGGACGTTGGACGTTGCAGAGGCAGGCTAGTTGCGCAGATAAGGTACGAGTACGAAGTACGGGTACGAAGTACATAAGGTACTGAAACTTTGGCGCCTGCCGTGAAAAAGCAACCCCTGAGAAACCTCAAGCAACCCCTGGAAGCCTCCCTCCGCACTTTGCCAGTCTCGAACAATTCTCCCTTCGCTCGTTCGGTCGCTCACAAACAACAACACAAACGTCGATTCCTCATCCCTGGGCGCAATTGAAGTACCGGTCTGGTCCGTCCACCTGAGCCTGAGCGGGACGGGGCGAGCAAGTTGCTTGCTGCGGTTGGCCCGAGTCGACCGTTGTCCCCTTTAGCGCTGCCGCTTGCGTCGGCTCCGCTCCACCGCTCGATCAACAGCGCCAAAGATAGGCCGACCGTTGGACAGCAACGAGCACGACTAGCACACCACCCGTGCCAAGCGACCTCTCGCACTGCCTCGCCAGAAACAGGTTTGCTCTTTGTCTTCACCGGGGGTCATCGACCGCTCCTTTTCCAACATCATCGCTCGCTCGCTCGCTCGCTTCTCCGCCACGCCGTCGCACCACACGAACCGACCGAATCGACCGTCACCCGTCGCCTCCGCACAGGCTGTGGTGGTGAGACAAAGACCTCCCGGGACGGACCTTTCTTTAGGGCAGCTGCCGGTCTCCATGTCTCGCCCGACCGGCGCGCTGAGACCCGGCTTGAATTTGCGATATCTTGTCTCCGGCTTCTCCTCCCGAAAGTAGCGAGATTGCGTAGCGTTGGGGTCGGCGCAGACGAACCCAGAGCAACATCGCCTGGGTTTTGACCCCTTTTGCCTTCCTCCGACAACCACCATCACGCCATTCACGATGTCGCCGACGCGACAACCCCCCTTCGCCGCCGTTTTGCTCCTTGCCGCCGCCTTTTCGTGTTTCCTCTCGCTCGTCTTAGCCGACGACAACAAGGTATACATCAAGGGCACTAGCATCGATGGCGTGTCGCGCGACCTCGATGTCAGTCGCTACCCTGCCCTCTACACCGGCGACTTCGACGACTGCTTGGGCGGCGGGAGCTTGTTCAATGTCACCAAGTTCGACGCCGCATACTATGCCGACAACTCGACGGTCCTCTTCCACCTGGATGGAACATCCAACATACGAAAAGAAAGCCTCATCCGTAGGTCCACGCACCCCCCCCGATCTCTGACCATGCCCAGCTTACATTTTGTCTCCGTCTCAGTCCACATTTCCGTCGAAGCCTACGGCGAGAACCGCTTCAACATGACGTACGATCCGTGCAAGGCCAACATCGCCAGCATGTGTCCCCTCAACGCCAGCGTGCCCATCACTGCGTTCGCCGTTATCCCCATCTCGCCGAACGAGGTCGCCGGCATCCCCTCCATTGCTCTCGGAATTCCTGACCTCGAGGGCTTTGCACGCCTACAGATATTCGCCAACTCGACCCAGACGGAAATTGGCTGCTTCCAGGCTGTCATGACCAACGGCAACAGCTTCTCGCAACCCAAGGCCGTCGGCGCAATCATGGGTGTGCTGACGTTTATCGCCGTTCTGGCGTCGTTTGCCACGGCAATTTACGGCCTGAGCATCCCACACATGCGCATGCACTATGCGCACTCCTTTTCCGTCCTCGTCATCTTCGAGACGTTCCAATCCATCTTCTTTTCTGGCGCCCTCTCGGTCAACTGGCCGAGCGTGCTCCCGGCTTGGTGGAGCAACTTTGCCTGGTCAGCCGGCATGTTCGCCAACGACGGCATCGTCCGCTCCATCAGCTCGTTCACTGGCACCAATGCCAACATCAGTCAGGTTGGAGGAGCGGGATCCGTCCCGATCAACAACGGAGGCGGCCTGTCTCAGCAGATCTACGGCAGATCGCTGTTCGCAACACCGATCCTTCAAAAGAGTCGGCTCCAAAATCTCGCACGACGAGCAGCGTACAACGCTAGCAACCCATACGAATATACTTGGAATGGCCGCCCGCGGACTCCCGGTATGCCCATGCCCGGCACCTGGCCCGGCTTTGGCGGTGCTCTATCCATAGTGAACGTCCCCCCTGCCGAGGCACTTATGGTTGCCCTGATTTGGCTGCTTGCCGCTCTGGGTGGCATCGGGCTCTTGGTTGTGCTCGCCAAGTTTCTCTTGGATCTGCTGGCGAAGATGAAGTGGATCAAGAGCGATGGCTTCAGCTACTTCCGCTCCCATCTCGGCGGCTATGTGGCTGCGGCCCTGCTCCGAACCCTGTTCATCGCCTTTTTCACCATTATGACCTTGACCATGTACCAGTTCTCGATACGCGGACCTGCCGGGCCAACTGCCGTTGCCGTGATAGTCTGGCTCATTTTCCTGTTTGGAATCGGAGGGGTCGCAGCTTACGCCTGCTTTTCCCGACTGCGACACGGCAAGTTTGAAGCCGGCCCGGATACGGTGCGTTTCGAGCGCGGGACCGTTTTTAAGAAGATACCGTTCGTCGCCACCACGAGAGAAAGCCAGATCGGCGAAGAAGAGAGGGCCGACAAGCAATATCTATTTGGAACTATGCCATTCTTTAGGATAAGATACGCAGACCAAGACCCCAACAGGACGACTGTGCACCAGGACGAAGGGTTCATCAAGCGGTTCGGATGGCTCGCAGCGCGCTACCGCCGAACGAGATGGTGGTTCTTTGCCGTCTATCTCGGCTACTTGTTCATCAGAGCTTGCTTCATCGGAGGAGGCGCTCGCACTCCCTTGGCGCAAGTCTTTGGCTTGTTCATCTTTGAGATCCTGGCCCTGCCGGTCATTATCAAGATGAACCCGTTCGAAAGTAACCGGAATACGGCCGTTGCCATCTGGATGCTCTCGATATCCAAGATTGTCACAACGGGACTGTCTATTGCGTTTCTCCCCGACTTCAACCTCAACCGCATCATCGCCACAGTCCTCGGAATCATCATCATTGTTGTCCAAGGGTTTCTGGCTGTGGCGGTCTTGGTTCTTATCGGCATCGGCACCGTTTCGACCTGGATGTCGCTCTCGCGAAACCGAGAAGAATTCCCTGAGCTGCTTGAGCAGACGCGTATCCGCTTCTTCGAGCACGTGGACACTCGCGCGGGAGACCTGCCGCCGCCCCCGAAAGAGGAGGAGAAACCGGAGGAGCCGGTGCAACCGTACTTTAACGTGCGAGAAGTCCGCCGCGCTCCCAAGATTGAGGACGAGGACGAATCTCCCGGTGAACTCGAGCCGCCGAGCAACGTTGTGGTTTCGAGTGCTGCAGCTAGTATTCGACGCAGCCGTGCCAACAGCGCCAGCTCGCGCCATTCAGTCAGTAGCGTTGCGCGTGCCGCTCGGGCCCATCGCACGTCTTGGAGTGCCAAGGACGTTGCCCTGTGGGACGCGGAGATGAGCAGAGGTGACGTACCACGCGCGGCTCAGTCCAGAAGCAGCTCCCTGCGACTATCTGGACTCAACCACGACTCTCACGGGACCAACACGCCATCGAGGAGACCGCCCATGACGCCGATGCGAGAGTCTTTTGAAGACCCGATGCTGAGTATTCCGGCCATGATGGAGTCGGCTCCCGGGTCATCGATTGCGGAAACAGAAGGCGAGAAAAAGAGCGGTGGTTCTTCAGTCTCCGAGAAGCCTGCCGTGTCCCCCGTGACACCGACAGCCGGCGACGAGCCTGACAAGGAGGCGAAGATGGAGGCGGAAGCCAAGGAGGAGTCCGCCGTGCCCTTCCCGACATCGACGGCTGGCGACGAACTTGACAAGAAGGTGAAGATGGAGGCGGAAGCCAAGGAAGAGTCCGCTGTGACCCCTGTGACGCCGACAGCCGGCGGCGAGTCTAACAAGGAGGCGAAGATGGAGGCGGAAGCTAAAGAGGAGTCCGCCGTGCCCTCCCTGCCATCGACGGCTGGCAATGAACTGGGCGAGAAGGCAAAGGCAGGGGCGGAGGTCGGGGAGAAACAGCCATGAAGGGTCAAGCTCTTCCCACCAACCACCTCGCTCGACTTACTGAATCACATGGATTCTTGGCCCTGTTTATTTTCTCTTTCTTCGTTGGGAGCACATATTGCATAGTGCCTGGCAAAAGTGGGATGCAAGAGGGATGGCTACTGTTGATTATGGACATGCAACGGTGCGTTACAAGGATACCGGACTGGCGTTGGGAGCGGTGTTTTGCTCTGCATAGCATGTATGAAATTTGCAACATACCTCGCATGCTTTTGCTTTGCTGTTTCTGGAGCCATTCGTACCCGCACAGACGCACACGTTGGCCTGGAGAAGATCTGATTTGTCTGTTTAAGCGAGCCTCACGAGACGCGATGATGATTTTGACAGAAAGACCGGGGCGCTTATAGCTCTAGAACAGTTATGGTTAATAGATTGGCGAGGCCCCGGATCCGCATCCCGTCGAGAAGTCGGCCTAGACTGTATCGAAGAGACGGAGAACATCTGTGTGCTCGCGACAGGGATGTGATTGGAGGAGCATTCGTTACGGGTAGATGAGCTCGGCACAGTGGCATTCGGGCCTTGTGGATCGTGAAGTGAGGACGACCAACAGCCTTGGCGTTTGGGTGCAGTTGTGGCCCAACATAGGCCGGGTATGGTATCCGGCCAGTCCTTTCGCCCACTCCGGACCACATGCCGACGTAACTCCCGGGGGCGCCATGTGAAAGATTTCGGTGTTATGCTGGTGCAAGGCCTAACGTGCATACTAACTCCGTATCTAGGTTCGGCGTTGCTATCCAAGGCAACCTGGTACCGGCATACGGGCGAGCTCGGTACGAGCTATTGCGGGCAGATCTAGGTCCTTGTCCAGCTTCCAATATCACCAGGATGCCGAGTCTCGCAAGTCTTGGCGGACAGGAACAATTGCTACCTGAGCAAGCAGAGGACCCGACACTCTCAGCTCCTGGGTGACCGTGATACTGCGGAGTGGTCGGCCCAAGATGCAGGGACGCAGGGACAAGGTCGTCACGTACTGGCCCAGCACTAATACACATACATCCAGGTGCCGGTCGGCGAACTTCTCTTCTTGCCTCTTCCCTCCCGCCTGCTTCTCTCGAGTGTAACTAGACCGATCTGCAGACCTGCAGGATGAGTGGTTAGCGCTGTCCGCTGGGGGAGATGCACCAACAAGCGTCATCTGCATGTAGGAGAAAAGGAGACCGGAGACCGGCATGTGACAGCGCCCGCCCCTGGCCACAGATCAGGGTTCGTCACATGGACAACACCGGGGCAACAGGGGACCGCCGACGAACACGGAGTAGAAGCCCTCGCACCCGGGGGGGCGCACCGATTGAGGAGACGCGCGCGTGTGAGTGGATTCGAGAGAAGGCCCTTGGTCCCGTGCATACGGAGCCGTCCACTGGTTGCTTTTTGCGGGCGCTACGGGCGAATCAACGCCGGTCGATGGACCGGGGGAAGCGAGACGGCGACGGGCGAAGGTGGCAGCTCGGACTGGACTGGTGTTTGTCGGGGCTCGACGCATCGAGGCGCGGTGTTCTTCTGTCAACGGGTGATGTAGCCGCCTTGCGAGGTGATGTAGCTGCCTTGCGAGGCGAGGCAGCAGCAGGTTCCAGGCCCGGGGGCCACACTGGCCAGGTGAACCACGCATGCTGCAGCTTGGACGGGCTGCTGTCCTCCCATCGCACGAGCGCTCCCCTGCCAGCATGCACGCCACCGAGCCCTCGGGCGGGAACTGCCGAGCCTCCTCACACAGGGGGACCTGCTGCTAGTACGAGGCATAACGGCAGGACGAATGCCACCGAGGCGCAGGTCCTGCAGGATCCCCGGCGCAGAGCCGCCCGGGCCAGTCTCGGCCTGATGCGCAGTCACGGCATGCACGAGGCAACCTCCTCGCTCGAACTGCGTTTTATTGCCACGGCGGGCATCTGGAGCGGCCGTCCTGGGGGGCTGCGGCCTGTGTAACGTCGGTAGGTGAGGCGTCCGGCTAGCCAAAATCAAAAGCATGGGTGCCGCTGCTCAGGGGAGGCTGAGCGGCGCGCGCACTGGCGACGTCTGGGCCCGGGGCAGCGCGGCGTCTGTCTTCGGGCAGCGGCAGTCACGAGGAGGGCGCCGACGAGGGCTGCGGGTGCTGATGCTGAGGAGCTGGTGGTGGTGTGCGGCCCGGGTGGAAAAGGAGGCTGGGGAGCGATGTTCTATCACGCGCGAAGATACCGAAGCAGGGCCGCTAACGGCAATTAAACCACCCGACAGAGTTGCTGGAGGTGGAAGCAGCGGCAGCACCGTGAAAAGACGAAATGAGGGAGAGACGGCGTGCATCAGGTCTAGTTGAACTCGTGGCCCTTCTGGCGCTCCGGCCGAACGACCAACACCAGTGACACAACGGCCACGACGAGGAGTATGGCGAGCAGCATACATGCAAAGACCGTATACTTTACGTCCCGCGACACTTCTCCCACGCTGCTCCAGCACGTGCCCTTGCTGTTCCCCTCGCCGCCGCCGTTCCCGCCGCAGTCCGTCCCGCCATCTCCTCCTCCCACGGCGCCGTAGCCGCCGCCGATGCCTGCCCTCAGGCCGCCCCTCGCCGCCTCCACGTCCGTGTCCATCCGCGTACAGTCGCAGCCGATGCGCACGGCGCACGGCGACGCCGGCGGCGACGACGGGGGCATCTGCGTCCCGAAGTGCCTGAACGAGGGGTACGCGGGCGGCGGGTCGCCGAGCGTAGACGGGCTCGAGGAGCGCGCCGCTGGCGCCGGCGCCGTCGACGGGGGGGAGCCGCATGTCTCTTCTGCCGCGGCGCGCCACGTCGGCGCGAGGTCGTCGTAGGCGGGGAGGAGGCGCGGCGGCCGGCGCGGGGACGGCGACGAGGGCACGTACGCCGCGCAGTTGAAGCACTCGGAGCGCGGCTGGCCGGCCGACACGGGGATGTCGCAGCCGGGGCAGCGGACGATGCTGTTGCCGCTGGAGAACATGGTGGTTGGCGGTGCTTTTGCGTTTGGATCTTTCCCTTTGATGGAAGGATGGGAGCTTTGGAGCTGTCGCCGGCAGGTGTCTTTGGTTGCCGTCGAGGGTTTGATTCAAGAGCAGCGGCTATCAAAGACCCGATGAACCCTTATAAGTGCCAGGGGACCCGAGAGGCAAAGAGGTTGAAATACGTAGAGTGCTCTCGTCTGACGGCCTGCTCAGTCGGCGTCTCAAGGGCGCCGGTCCTGGACGTCTTTATACCCATATCCATCGCCTCGGGACAGCGTTCGTACGACGCCAGACAGCAACGTCCTGGGGCCGCCGACGCCTCCATCCAACGCTCCGGCGCCCACCCCTGGGACGAGTCCTAGCCACACGCCCGACACGGTCCCAGTCGCTTGGGCCTGGGGAGAGGCACATGCAAGGCACTCGCACGCCGCCGCCACCGTCCGCGCCTTGCTCGCAGCCCTCATCCGCATCCCCTGACGCGAAACAGAGGCGCGGCGCGTGGACCAAGGCCCTCCAGCTCCGCGGCGATATGTCGGCGGCGGTAGCGGCGCTCATGTGATGTGCTCGACGCTGTCCGTCCCCCGCCGCGTCCCGCCCGCCCGCCCACGTTGTCTCGCCTTGCTCGGCGTGGGCTATCGAGACGGGATGTGCCGATGCAGCTCGCGCTGGTTTTGCTTCTTGCATGTGGCTTGCCTCGCGGGCCCGTCACCCCGGGGCACCGCCGCGTTGCAACCTCGCCTCGGTCGAGGAGCCTGCGCCGGCCAGTCACGTTGCTCCATTAGCCGAGACGCGGTCCGGAGGAGCAAGGCCAGACCGAGGGGAGCCGTGAAGGCCGGCGTTCTTCGCGGTGGCCTGCCATGCCGTGTCTGTTGATGGCTGTTGGCTCCGAGGGGCGTCGTTGGACGTTGCCGTTGCGCGAGGGGAGGCGACGCCGTCGGGGTGTCGTCCAAGCCACCCACACGGCCCCGAGCATATAGGCCAGCTGCCATGGATCTTGGGAGACACGCATGCGACCCAGCAGGCGCGTCACTTGCGGTGCTCCAGGATCACGCAAAGACGCCCGCAAAGGGGGGGCGAGGGGAGCGCACCGATCCAGCCATGCAGGCTCTTGGGATGAGACATGCTCGCGGCGCGGGCGCCACGCAGACGAGGAGTCTGGACTGCGCTGCTTTTTTTGTTTGCTCCGGCTTCGATCGCAAGCCTCTCTCCACCGCCGCTGCTACCCTGTCTGGCTGGGCTGGGCGCCAGCGACCAACAGCGGTGCGCTAACACGATGGCTGTTGTAGAGTAATCAACGGAGACGGTTGGTGGGAGACGGAGTGCTTCTTCTCGAAGCGGCTCTCCTTGTTCTGAGCCATTGGACCAATAGCCATGTTGCTATTGCCGTTGGTGATGGTGCTGGTGATGGTGATGAGCCCGATGAGCCCGATAGACCCAATGAGTCCAATGAGCCCGATGAGCCTATTGAAGCAGATGGACTCAACCGGCAACCCATCTCCGTCTCGTGGCGTCAACGCCGCGGCGCTCCTCGGCAGTAAACCCGATGCCCCCCTGTCTCTCGTCGCCCCAGACGCGCATCGTACGCGGATTGCTTCTTTCCCTGCGGGATTCACGCGAACCTTGTCCGTGGCCCCGAATCGCCGTGGGCGTCGACCGCGTGCGTCGTGGACGGCTGTGATCCGGACACACCATGTCCATATGCACCCCGTACCTCGTGTGCGTCGCGGGCCCATTGGCCCGACCGAGCCAACGGATTTCCAACAATCAGGCCATTCGAAAATCGGCTTCTGATTCGGGACGGTTCGGATCTCGTGGGCAGCGATTGCCGAGTCGCTGGTCGGCGCAAAGGGTGACAAGGTGAGTGTCCAGGGGGGAAGGGGGGGAGGGGGTTGTGGTAGGTGTCTCGACGTGGCCCCCTGTTTGGCTTGGTTGTCTCTCTTCTCTTCCCAAGGCTCTCAATGCATATCGTTGAACCTGTTCCTGGCGAGTCAGCCGGTCAGTCAAAAGCAATCACACAGTTGACATGCGGAATCATGGACACCTGCACCCCGAGTTGAGGCAGCCGCGACGAGATGGACGGTCGAGGGCGAAGGCGAAAGGTGACTGAGTATTCGTACTTTGCTGTACGGCCGAGGGCCTGCACAGACTCGAGGCATTCACTGCTTGTACTTGTTCGCCCGTCGATGAGCGCCGGAAAAAGCTGGCGGCCCATTCCCATCCTAATAGATCGCGCCCGCCAAACTCCATTCTAACCTGCAGACCCGAGTCCAGTTCTCCCCCTTTTTATTACCCCCGTCATGCCGCCTGCGTGCCCAAACCCCTCCGCCCTTGTGCCGCCCGGCCTCGCGAGGCCGCCTGGGCTCACATGCAGCGGGCAAAGCGAAAACAACCGAGCCCCCCGAGTTAAACAGTTACTAGCCCCTCCTGCGCTCGCTGGCCATGTCCAGAAGATGATGTTTCGACGATGCCTCCTGTGATGAGATCCCACTGGTAAAAATGGGGCCGGACTCCGAATGTGAATAATAAGGCCGTGGAGGTGCGTGAGGTATTGAATTACAAGAGAAATACGTAGCCGGCAGAGGCTGCTGACAGATAGGAGAGTAGTTGTCTTGAAATCGACAAGATTAGAGAAGGGATCGCCGCACGTCTATCCATGCAGAGCTTCGATGAAATAGATAAGGGCGAAGACGAGGAACGCAACGGCGCCGCCCACGGTGACTGCGCTCCGGTTAGCTTCTCCCGCCATGGTTCGATAGCCATATATCCCAACTCACCAACTTTGAGGCTGACACGCCCAGCAATGGCACGCCCGCCGATGACAGCGACCGAGGTGCAGATGGCGTGGCCGCACGTGGCTCCCAGCGTCACCCACCAGTAGTCTTGGCCGGCCGCCATGGCAATGGTTGCGATCTGGCTGCGATCGCCCCATTCGCCGAGAAACGTCATGGCAAACGTCTGCACCCACGCGGGGCTCAAGAGCAGCGAGCAAAGGTTGCTGATGCCATGGACGAATCCTTGGACCGAACCGTGCCCGCGAGACGAGCTGCGTGACGGAGACCGCGACGGGGATCGAGCCGGCGAGGGAAATCGGCCCTTGGGTCTCGAGCTCCTCCCGTTCAGGCCCATCTCCAGGGAGTGCGGCGAGATGGAGTTGCGCCGGTGGCGACCAAGCTCCTTTTCCTTTTCAGCGAGCTCTTGCTCGACCTCATGCATCTCGGCCGAGACGCCCTCGTTGCGGTCCATTTTCATGCCCTCGCGAAGGAGCTTGGCACCAAAGACCAAGAACAGGCCGGCGGCGAGGAAGCTGGTCAGGCGTTTTGGGATGAGAGCCGGCACGGCGTGTCCAAGGACGGCAGATAGAACAGTCATGACGAGCAGGGCGCCAAAGGCAGCAGAGAAGACGACCATGCGATCGTGCTTCATGGCCATGAGGGCCGCCACTAGGAACGTCTTGTCGCCGACTTCCGAAACGAGGATCATGGTGAAGGAGAGCATGAATGAGTGGAACGGCTGAATGATGCCATCATCGTCCTCGTCCTCGACGACCTTTTTGGGCTTTCGTGTCGAGTCTTGTTTGGGCTTCGGGAGTTCGAGGTGGTCTTTGTTGGCCGCCTTGGGCAATGGCTTTGTCTTGTCGCGAGGGGTGTCTGGGAGATCTCCTGGCTTCTGCGCAACCGGTCATGTTAGCAACCCGACCTTGGGCTCGTCCCGGGGGGCAATGGGTGGACGCACATCAAGTCCGGTATAGTCTGTGTTGCCTTCCACCTTGTCAGGGGATTGCTTCGACTTGTCCTTCTCCTTGGCCTTGTCGTCGGTCGTCCGCAGCTTCTGCTCCTCGCTGTGCGGCAGAGGGAGCTTCTCCTTGGGCGACTCGGGCTGCGCGAGGGCTTTTTCGCCCGTCTGGCCCTCCTTGGCCTTGCGCGCCTTGTCCTTCTCCGAGACGCCGCCCTGGGTGCCCGTGGTGCCCTCTTGCGGCCTTTCGCGGTTCTTGTCGAACATGACGCCGTCGTTGGATTCTGGGATCTTCTTGCCGTCTACATACGTCGGATCCTGGGGCCGTCCCTTGAGGGGAGGCAGCTGCTGGCGGTCCGAGTCGACAGCGACGCCGTCCGTCCCGACGAATGGCCCCAGATGCGGCTTGCCATCCTTGCCATCGACAGGCGCGTCCTTGGTCGGCAGACCGTGTCGGCCCTTGGCCGCCACGGGCCCGGAGCCATCGTCGGAATCGCGAGACGAGACGACGGCAACAGCGTCGTCCCCGCTGGCCGCAGGTGCCCTGGGTGCAAGCCCGGCGGCGAGTGAAGGGAGGAGCAGCAGCAGCAAGGGCGAGCTCTTCGTCCGGAACTTCATGGTGACGGAGAGGCTATGCTGCGCAAGCTGAACCGCTCCCAGAAGATGTGAGATGTCAATTCGGCGACGTCGATCGGAGGCCGTGGGATGCGCGGACGTGATGATGCGGCGTCGTCGGCTGTCGAGGCGCACGGTAAGGGGGCGAGGGTGGTTTTGGATGGGTCGCGGTCGGAAGGTCGCGCGGCTTGGCGGCACGGGAGTGTCTCGTGTCAATTAGAAGGGAGAAACGGGCGACAGGGACGGGCAAGGAAGAGAAACGCCAAAGAGCGAGGACGGAGGCTCGGCTACAGGGACGGAGCGGCGAAGAAAAGGGTCGTGTCCGGAGAAAAGGAAGAAAGGAGAGTCGTGATGCGGCTGGAGAGGAAGATGGAAGGAGGGAGCAGAAAATGTCGACGTCGGGATAGGTCCGTATTGCTTTGTCCACCCGCCGGCTACTGTAATCGCCAGCCACAGGGACCGAGGGCCTAGACAGGGGATGCAGATCCACGGCCACGCAACCAGCAGTCACCAGATGCCTCTCCACAGCCAGCATGTAATTGCTGGCGCGGCGACAGGTGGACTCGTTTCTGTTTCTGGAGTCCCGGCAGCCGGGCCGCGCAGCACAGCTAGGGATTGCTGGGATCTCTGGCAGGGAATCTGCCAATCTGGCTTCTAATAGGGCTCCACGAGGGCTCCATGCGCGGGAGATGACGGCTAAGGAGGTTTCTACTCGTAACCAAGGGGGAGTGTGGGAGTGCTTCGTATTGTCATAGCTTCTGCTCCACCGCTAGGTACGAAGTACGGATTCTCCTCGTCCATGTCATCTCGTCCATGTCATCCAGTCCATGTCATCCTGTGCGCGGTCGTGGTCGCGTTGAACAGCGGAATGCGCCAGGTTCGCCATGTATCCAGCCACTAGCACTTGGCCATGGTTGAACCGACTGGCTGCATCGGCGTGGACGCGACAGCATGCTGCAATAATTATCAATCAACGGCCTTTACCCCCCTTCTCTGCCGGAGCACTGGCCGCGGCTTGTCAGTCGGCTTGATGCTGGGGATGAGCTCGATGCAAGCTGGCTCCGACGGAAGTTTGGCTGGCAGTGACTTTCGGGTGACCGCGCTTGTCGGTAGCGCTGTGCGGAGCAGCATGTAGCCCGCTGTTCCCCCTCATCACGCCCCATCGCGTCGGGTCGGACCCCAATTCTCGGAGACGTGGACCCTATCTCCGCTAACTAAAGGTAGGGGCCGTTCCGGTGATGTCAACGACAACGGCCTCACTTCCCGTCTTCACCTCGCATCTTTGTATCATTATCTACCCCATTTCATCAGTAAAGGACTCTTCTCCCATCGCCGTCAAGCAGCACATATTGCCTGCTTTTCTCCCGTTTCATTCCGTCTTAAACTTGCTCCGCTAGCCCATAATCTCGACATTGAGAAGCTGCCGTCCCCCACAAGCTCAGCCCAGTTGCCACTTCATACAAGGTCTCGGATCGGCCTGTGAGCCGTGCGTCTTCTCGCATCTCACTCGTCCTACCATTATTTCCCTTCCAGCCAGCTGCTCTCTGTGCCATGGACACGCCCGACGGCGCCGGGGCTGCTGGCTCGGCTCACGGGCACACGCCGACTGATGATCATGCTGGCGGTGATGATGGAACCGAGCACTCCGGGACGGACAGCTCAATAGAGGAAAGCCAGGATGATGGTGTCCATGCGCCCTTTCTTTACTCAATGCCCGGCGCGTACATAGACGACGACGACGACGACGAAGATGATGGAGACGACATGGACGAGGAGGACGATGATTTCGTGGATGAAGAGGACGACGACGACGACGCCGACGCCGACGACATGGAAGACGACGATTTCGGAGACGACGACGACGACGACCCCATGCAGCAGATTATGGGCTTACTCAGAGGTAATGCGCCCTGGCACTCGTGTATCACCTACCTTGGCTGACCGCTCGTGTCCCAGGAGCAGACGGCGACAGGGCGGGCCTGTTGACCAGAGGGCAGCTCATGGCCCTCCTGCGCCACCGAGACTTCGGCCACGCCCTGTTCGACGCGGCAGACGAAACCGGATTCATGGGCATGTGGGGGGCGCGGCGGAACCGGCAGCCCAAGGACCCCGACCGCTTCCCCAAGGTCCCCAGCGATGAGGGCACCCAGCTGATGCGGAGCGGCGCGTTCGGGGTCAACGACTACGATCTTCATGCCAAGAAGCGCATCTCGAGGCGCATGCTTGAGCGCGAACTGGGCCTCGGCGATCGTGAGCAGAGGAAGCGAAACATCGACATTGTGGCACAGGTGAGCCCCGGTCTGCCGCCCGCCAGCTTGTCACATGCGCGCTGACAAGTCGTCCGCAGTCCATGATCCCTAGCACGAGGGCCGAGCAAATCATCCACTACGACGACCCCGTCTACTCGGGCCAGTTCTCAGACGACGGCAACTTCTTCTTTTCCTGCTGCCAAGACTTCAAGGTTCGCATGTACGACACGTCAAACCCTTACAAGTGGAAGCACTACAAGACTGTGTCGTATCCCTGGGGCCAGTGGACTTTGACGGACGCCTCACTGAGCCCAGACAATCGATGGCTGGCGTACACTTCCATCCAGAGTTTGGTGTCCATGGCTCCGACCGATCCCAGCGACACGGGTGATCCATATACACTCGATCTCGATGATGGGATTAGAACTGGCTGGCGAAGTCGAGGGTCTTTCGGCATTTGGTCTATCAGGTTCTCGGGCGATGGGCGAGAGCTCGTGGCCGGTACCAGTGCAAACTCCATTGTGGTCTACGATATCGAGTCGCGCCAGGTCTTGCATCATATCCACGGACACGACGACCACGTCAACGCCGTCTGCTTTGCAGACAAATCATCTCCGCACATTGTCTACTCTGGGTCGGATGATTCGACCATCAAGGTCTGGGACCGTAGAAGCATGGGGAGTGGACGGGAAGCGGGCGCCTTTGTGGGGCACCTCGAAGGCTTGACATACATTGACAGCAAAGGCGACGGGCGATATATCCTCAGCAACGGCAAGGACCAGAGCATGAAGCTTTGGGATCTCCGGATGGCTAAATCCTCAGCCCAGTTCCGCGAGGAGTATCCTCAGCGGCGCCATATCGGCGGCACATTCGACTACCGCAGAGAGGCGTACGATGAAGAGGACTGGGATCCCCATCCCAACGACAACTCTGTGGTGACATTCAGAGGCCACAAGGTCCTTAGGACGCTCATCCGATGCCACTTTTCGCCGCCCTCGTCAACGAATTCGCGATACGTATATTCCGGGAGCGCAGACGGCAAGGTTTATATATGGAACTTGGACGCCACGCTGGCCGGGACAATCGACGTCAAGAAGGCAACAATGGGGACTCGGCGGAGGGATCGTCACACTCGGCACTGGTTCGACGAGCCAGGTGGCTGGGGTACGTGTGTGCGCGACGCAAGCTGGCATCCGAGTGCGCCCGTCATGGTTGGTGAGTGTCTTGTCTCCGAGTACTGTGTGCTGTGTTTGCATCGACGTGGTTGCTGACTGATCCTAGCATCATCATGGAACGGATACAGCATGGCTCGTGGGACATGCACCGTGCATGCATTCAACGAGTCTCAGGATGACGAGGGCGACCCGGGTATGCAACGGAGCGTCAATGTCAATTCCATGCTGCAGCCAGAGCCGGAGGCGTTTAAAGAGGCTGGCTATTGAGCGTCGGCGGTTGATCTCGGGTGCATCCTTCTCGAGAGCTTTCTTGGTCTATACTTGTCCGCAGACACACTTGCATTCACGAATTTGCATATAGTCACAGCTCAAACTTGGTCATGAGTGCATCTACAGCGATCTTTCGACATCTACTACTCTCCTGGCTACCTCCGAACTGCATCTGGACATTGGGCATTATACACGAGACACTAATCACTGCTTGGCATAACACCATTGCGCCTCGATCCTGGCGATGACCCAGCTGCAGTCATTCGGACGTTCCAGGGTCATAGGTTACGTTGGTGTCCGGTGGTAATCACGGCTCATCTGCTTGCACCCCAAGATCCTGCCGTGTACGGAACGTTTAGAGCAGGCTGCGCTGACGTTGAAAAACGTAGTTACGGTCATTTGTATGATTGCTCCGCCTTCGCATTCGTGGCGCGGTGGCTTGGGTGCTGGTTCATACATATCGTAGCCAACGTTCACCATGAGCGGCGATGCGATGTGATGAGAAGATGCGTAAAAATGAATGAACACATGAACCGCAAAATGATGATGTTCAAAATCAAAGAACTTAGCACTCAGCAGACTCTATTGCAAACATCAAAGATGTTTAATAGGAAGCTGGATGCCATTCTGAAGATCCATCCACTGAGTGGAACGTCTCTACGACATCCTTGTCTGCGAAACTCACATCCGTCGCCGATACCTTCGAGTACCACCACACCACGACAGTAGAGGACACAAAGAGATGGTCAGCCAACAAGCAGGCGTGCCGTGCGCAGTGGCCAGATCAGCCAGCTTCGCGAAGCAGCACAGCCAAGGCGAGTCCCGTGATCGTTGTTGTCTGCATCGTCTTCTGCGACTTCTGCCGTGTCAAGCCTCATCGTCCATCCGACAAATTGAGCAGCCACTGGGGGCTTGTCGGAATATCGATGCGCCGCCAGCCGCTGCGGGCGCTGGTGTCGGAGGGTGGAGCCACTGCTGTGTGGCTCGTGCGCTCTTCAGCCTCGTTTTCAGGCCTGCGGTTTGCTTGTTGGGCGTGTCCTCGTCTTTTCCTCCCTCCCAAACCTGCGATATCGCTCTTCCATCATCCTTTGCCTTTAGAGCCTCCGACGGCAGTGCAGACGCAGCGGGTAGCAGAGCTCTCGCCCCCCCGACTTCGACTCTGCCACTGCACCCTACGAGGACCGTGCACGAACGGATCCCGACTGACGAGCTCTTGACCAGCGAACCATCGCCCATCCGGTGGCAAACAGGCCCCTGAGCGACGTCGAAACAGCGGCAGGAGACAAAGTTGGAGGCTGCTTCGAGGTTTTGTTTCCTACCATCAGGCCTACCCGGCCCCGCCTGTACCGACGCTCCTGATCATTCTATCGGGTCGTCGCAAGAAAGCGTTGGAACGCCGAGGATCGCGAGCACAGAGCTTCGTCTTCTGGCCGGTGGCATAATTCTCTTCTCAATACCGTTGTCTGGTACTGTACGTACTGTCAAGCTTCTTTCTTCGGCCTTGTCATTGGCCGTCTGTTTCTGCCTCTGCCTCTTCAGCCTGTACCCAGGACGGCCTCGGCTGGGGTCCTGGGATCGAGACGATAAGCTTTGAGTTGCTGATGATCCCATCTCAAGACCAAGGACAACACCCTGTATCTCGAGGACTTAATAGCACTTTTTAACAAGCTACTCAGCGGGTCCTCCGTCTCCCCTACTTGGTCGCACCCAGTCGCGATACATTGCCATAGCCACAATGGCCGAGGCGGAATTCGAGATCGACTTTTACGGCGATGCTGGCAACGACCAACACCAGCACCAGCACCAGCAGGACAGCCATCACGAGAACGAACACGAAGACTACCGAGAACACGATGAAGACTATGTCAAGGGCGAGCAAGGCGATGGGCACCACGATCGTGCCAACGAGTCGGAAGACACAACATCCCACCAGGGGTCAAAGATGAAGTCTGAGGAAGACGAACGGCCCGTCGACCCTGGCGCCACGGCGGCCATCATGATTTCCGAGCTTAGCTGGTGGACAACTGATGATGACATCCGTGGGTGGCTAAGGAAAGCTGAATGTGAAGCTGAGGTCAAGGAGTTAACGTTTAGTGAGCACAAGGTCAACGGCAAGAGCAAAGGGTGAGTTCTCACAGCTCCAAGTTCATGCAGACTCAGCTTGCTAACTTCGACTACAGGCAGGCATACGTCGAGTTCCAGTCCCGCCAAGGAGCCACCGCTGCCAAACACTTCATTGACCAGGCAGCCAGCGAAGGCATCCCGCCGGCGCAAAAGAAGATGACCACTTCATACTGGAATCCAGGTATGAATCCTTTCAGGACGCTGCCCAAGGACGCCCCGGCGCGGGTCAAGGAACAGCCTAGGGCGGCTCCATCTGGTCCGTACAACGACCGGGGTGGCTATAGCGGTGGCTTCCGTGGCCGCGGCGGCTTCAGCGGCGGCCGAGGCGGCATGAACCAGACCAACTTCAACCAGAACCGCAACTTCAACAACAACATGGGGTTCAACAGCAACATGGGCGGCGGCGGCTTCAACGGCCCCATGGGCGGTGGCAACTTTGGCTTCAACGCCGGTCGGGGTGGCATGATGGGAGGAGGCATGCGGGGCGGCCCCGGCGGCATGCGAGGCGGCCGCGGGGGCAACATGATGGGCATGGGCCCCATGGGTGGCATGCCTATGGGGATGCCCGGGAACATGGGCATGATGGGCATGGGCGGCGGGATGCCAGGTAAGGACGCCGTTGAGTGTATACTTTGGGTGAAGCCTTGCTGACGAGTTCCAGGCTTCCAAGGCATGAACCCCAACTTCAACGCCGGCGGCTTTGGCTTTAACCAAAACCAAGGTGGCGGTGGAAGCGGCGACTGGGGCAACCCGCACGGAGCCAAGCGCCCACGGCCGGAATGAACGATATTATTGCGGCCCTGAATCATTTCGCAACGCCATATCAAAATGGGCCGATGTGGAAGAAGGATGCACTTCTCAGACAGAGCTGCATCATGTATCATAGGCCGTGATGGCCGGGGACACTACGGATTCGGCGCGCAGAGCGTTTAGGGATTGCATTGGGGAAGGATCTCACTACCGGCTCTGCGGAACAAGCGACGGGTTGTTTGCTCCCGTTTCTGGTCTGCTTCCAGGGCCAGGAGATGCGGCATGTGGTCGCGGAGGAGGGGCTGCGTCGGTCCCTGTCATTGCCGGAGTGCGTGTTGTAGTAATACTGAAACTCGGATTCGAGCAGATGGGCGAGGGGCTTTAGTGTTAATTTTGTAAGCGTGATATTGTCATGACTACCAAGTCCTTGATCTGTGCCCATCGCGACCGGAGGCTACTTCTCATGGCATCGGTGCCTGCGTCCGTTCTGTCTATCTCTGTCATCCGGCCTCGTATATCCTTTTCGTAGCGCCGCAGAACCTTGAGCAGCTCGGCGTTGATGGCGTCCTCGTCCTGGTCCTCATCCCGCGTGCCGTCCAGCACGGCCTGCCACTGCTCGGGCGTAACGCACAGCATCCGCAGCGCCGTCTGGGAGCGGTAGCACGGCGTCCGGGCGTCGAGCATGTACCCCTCCCAGAAGCCGGCGTCAGCGAGGCGCAGCCTCTGCGCGGCGGAGAAGGCCGGGCAGAGGTAGGGGTCCAGGCACGTCTCGTCCGAGGGATTACCGTCCCCGCCGATGATGAAGCCGTACTCGACGAGCAGGAAGTCGTTGGAGTGCGGGCCGTAGCGGATGAAGAGCTCCTCGCCGGGGGCGTGGGCGCGCTTGGTGGTGATGGTGAAGTCGGCCTGGTCGAAGGCGACGGAGCAGCCGTCGGAGGCGTGGTTGAAGAGGTCGGCGACGGGCTGCAGAACCATGTGGTCGTCCTTGGGGAGGCGGCGCTCCGTCCGCGGCGTGGTGTGGTAAAAGGTGCGGCTGTTGACGAGGTTCCACGCGTAGAGGAAGTCGTCGCGCCGCACGCCCGACCCGTACGCCGCCGCGACGAGCGCCCAGTCCCTGTCGAACTTGGCCCGCTGCTTGGCGAGGAGCGCGGCCGCCGCGGGCGGGAGGAGGGCCTGCAGCGCGGCGGGCCAGCAGATGGGCATGCAAGCGGCGAGGTCATCGCGCGAGGGCAGCACCGCGCGCCAGAGGTCGAACTCGGGGTCCGTCTCGAGGCACAGCGAGGCCGAGAGGATGGCGTGCACGGTGGCGCCCTTGAGCCTGCGCACGATGGGCCGCGGCGTGTTGCCCAGCGAGCGCAGGAGGCGCGACGGGACGGTGAGGACGTCCTCCTCGGCCTGTACGGCGTGAGTCGACGGCAGCGGGTGAGATGGGGGTTGGGACAGGGTACCTCGAGCGCGCGGGTCGCCACGATGCCGATCCCGCGCCCGGGGAGGGGCTTGGGTCCGATGCCGTTGAGCTCGACGCCGTGAGCCGTCGCCCAGTTGAGGAGGCGCTCGATTTCCTCCATGGCGGGTGGTGATGGAGGAGCGGCGGCTGGTTGGAGGTTGCGAAAACAGGTTTACATGCGCGCTCTCGCCGTCATGCGGGCGGCTGCGCCGACCAATGACATGGCTCCTGTGCGACGAAAAGGGATTATGGTAGGATCTCTGCCACCCGACGATATGCTACACGGTCCGAGAGACTTGAGCAAAAGGCATCGGGGATTGTGAGAGAAGCTGTAGGGTAGGATGGAAGTAGCTGAACCGACATCGTGGCTATTGTGTTTAGCAAAGTCTGAAAACAGCTCATGGACAAGTTGAAATGTCTATTTGTTGGTTTTATCGGCGTCCGCCTGTCTGTTTTGGCCCTGACAGCGACAGGAACAGGGCGGTGGTCATCATTGCCTCCCACGTCACGGTGACAACCTTGGTGCCAGCAGCCATCAGCCACAAGCCTCGCAAGGTCCATGAATGCCTCGCGCAAACGACAGATGTCCTTATTTGCTACTCTATCCTCACTCGAGCCGGCGCTAGAATTCTTGAGAGTGCACATGGAAAAACTAAACGCCATCCTGCAAAACCACGTTGCCGACGGCGACGACACGGCGAACAAGGTGCTTGGAGCTGCCTTTGTCGTGGTCAACGCAGAGGGTGATTCCCTTTCTCCTCTATAAGGCGGACAAGTCTAGACTGATACTTTGAGTCACTTAATAGGAGTTTTGTACTCTGGCTCGGCGGGCAGGATCGACTTTGACGGCGGCTCCAAGGCCTTCGCCGGCGACACCTTCACCTGGGTCGCGTCCGCGACCAAGCTCATTACCGCAACATGCGCGATGCAGCTCGTGGAGCGTGGCGCCGTGGGGCTGGACGACGACATGCGCCAGGTCGTGCCCGAGCTCGGCGGGATGCAGATCCTGCGCGGGTTCAGCAGCGACGAGAAGCCGATCCTCGAGGACAACACGAGGCCCATTACTCTGCGGCAAGTTTTATATACCTTGGTCTCCTGGATCGGGAGTTGACGCGGCAGCAGCATGCTGCTCACCCACACAGTCGGCTTGCCGTATGACACAACCGACGCCGAAACCATCCGATGGTCCAAGGCGGTAGGCCGCAAGGTAAACCACCTCAGCTTCAGCCTGGAGGGCCTGACGACGCCGCTCAAGTTCCCCCCCGGCGAGGGGTGGGTGTACGGCACCGGCATCGACTGGGCTGGCATCGTACTGGAACGGGTCACGGGCCAGACACTAGGAGCATACACACAGACGCACGTATTCGACCCCCTCGGGATGCACGACACGGGGTTCTGGCCGGAGAAGCTGCCGCAGACGGCATCGCGAACTGCCCCGTCCACCCGGCGCAGGGGCGCATCCCTCACGCCGTTCCAGCCGTCCCTGCCAAGGGAGCACGACCTGGAGGGCGGCGGAGCAGGCCTGTACACCACGGCAGACGACTACGGACGGTTCCTGCGCGGCCTCGTCCGCGGCCGGCTGCTCTCCGAGGAGGCGACGCAGGCCATGTTCACGCCGCAGCTCGACGACGCGCAGCGCGGCATGCTCGAGGCGACGACGTACAGCGCGGGCGTCCACGCGGCCTTTGCGCCAGAGTTCCCTGCCGGCCTGCGTATCAGCTCCGGGCTCGGGGGGCTCACGAACCTCGAGGACGTGCCTGGCAAGCGGCTCAGGGGGAGCCTCATGTGGTCGGGCGCGGGCAACACCCGCTGGGTGAGTTTCCCTAGGGCCTTCGTCCTCGTGTGAATTTATGCCGCGGCTGACCTGTTGCGACGCAGTGGATCGACCGCAGGACGGGGATCGCGGCGGTCATGGTGGTGAATGTGTTGCCGCACGGGGAGCCGGTGACGGGACGGTTGTACGACGAGCTGGAGCGGGCCGTGTATGGGCATCGTATTGCAAAGGCCTGATGGCTTGAGGGATTCGGCTGCCCTGCTGATTCTGGTGGGCAGGTTCAATGGGTACGAGGGAGGAAGGCATGAATGAATGAATGAATGTAGAAATGCGCGCTGAGGTGTGATGTGAAGAATGTGAGGCATGGAGCTCTCGACGGACATGGGCACGCCCCACAACGAACAACGTCCGACATCATCCCACCCGACAGTTCCCATCAACCTCCACCCACGCCATCGCGCGCAATCACCCTCCCGCCCACGCCATTGCCACCGCCGGTCCCAGGTCCGAAGCCGCAGACATGGAGGCGGCTCTGTCGCGGATCCAGCCAGCGTCCAGAGCTCGGCACGCCCTCCGCTCGGCGACCTGCGCGGCTTGCGCCTCGTCCTGCCGCGCATCGTCAGCCGCATCGTCGCCCCGACGCTTCTCGGCCCTCAACCGCCCGCCGCCAAACTACCCGGGCCATGTGCCTCTCACCCGCGTCGAGCGCGCCGGCCTGGCGATCGGGTCGGGCGTCATGTCGCTCATCAACCCCTACCGCCACGGTATTGCCAGCCCTCACCTCCAGCAAGCTTGCTCTGACACCGCCCTGCAGACCTCATCGCCGCCCTCGGCGAGGCCACCGCGACACCCTACTTCATCTACCGCCTCCGCGACGCCATGCTCGCCGACCCGACCGGCCGCCGCATCCTGCGCCTGCGTCCGCGCATATCCTCCAAGACGCTCTCCCTACCGGCCCTGCGCGCGCTGCCCGCCAACTCGGTCGGCCGGGTCTACGTCGGCTGGCTCGACCGCGAGGGCGTCACGCCCGACACGCGCTCGGCCGTGCGCTACATCGACGACGCCGAGTGTGCCTACGTGATGCAGCGCTACCGTGAGTGCCACGACTTCTACCACGCCATCACGGGCCTGCCCATCGTCCGCGAGGGCGAGGTCGCCCTCAAGGCCTTTGAGTTCGCCAACACGCTCATCCCCATGACGGGGCTGAGCATGTTCGCCGCCGCGACGCTCAAGCCGCAGGAGCGCCGCCGCTTCTTCGACATCTACCTGCCCTGGGCGCTGCGCAACGGCGCCCGCAGCAAGGAGGTCATCAACGTCTTTTGGGAGGAGCAGCTCGAGCGGGACGTGGGTGAGCTCCGCAGGGAGCTGGGCATCGAGCGGCCGCCGGACCTGAGAGACATACGGAAGAGGGAGCGCGAGGAGAAGAAGCGGCTAAAGGAGATACAAGCTCAGGGGATTTAACATCCTCCACCACCGCAGCTGTTGTACTATTACCATACCCCAGCCCCTGTAGACCACCCTGTACAAGCACGAGGCGCGTGATCATCGCTTACTGATAAGTCAACCTTTCGTTGGTATCGGTATATCCTCCTCCCTTTCCGTTGCAGATGACTATAAATCCAGCAGGTCGTCGTCGTCATCCCACGCTTTGCGCCTGCTCACCACAATCTTCTCCTGCTCCTTGTTGTCCGCCACGGCGTTGAGCAGCTCCTTGAGCTGCGCCTCCGTCACCTTCTGCCGCAGCTGGCCCGTCTGCGCCAGCGTGATGAGCCGGTTCTCGATGTCGGTCGCGCGCTGCTCCTTGACGAGGCGGATGCGGCCGAGGCGGTCCGCGGCCTCGGGGTGCAGGATCTGGTTGAGGATGCTCTGGCGGGCTTCTTCTTGCTGTTGTCTGCGCAGGGCGCTGTTAGTTGGCGGTTGCGAGAGAGCCTGCAAGGAGAAAGGAGGGGCGCTTGTACTGTTTCTGCTGCTCTTGGTCCTGGCCGTTGGAGGACTGGCCGCCATTGCCCGAGCCGCGGCCGCCCTGGGCCTTGAGCTGCTCGAGACGAGCTTTCCGAATCTGCCAGGGGTTAGTGCCCTGCCGTTCGGGGGCCTGAACTAATGCCTGCGCATACCTGCTCCAGCTCTGAATCGTCCATTTTCGCGGGAGCTTTGTTTCTTGGGTGACAATCTGGCGATGACTGCGGGGCGCATTCGTGATTTGGAGGGGCAATCCGCGACATCACGTGAGCCCCCGAGGCATCGACGTCACTCAATGCAACTTCATTCACAACAATCCCAACCAGCAGAACAGCCTACTCAAATGCCCGACACACGTTAAGCGAATTGCTATTCAGGTTGGCTTACAGCAATTTACATGAAGAGAACGTCGTCTCGAGATGTGGTTGGTATAGAACGGAGGCCCGGTCGGTACCCCTCGTGATTCCATCGGCTAGTCGGTGACACCGACTCCGTGCGATAGCTACCTGACTCCGTGCGATAGCTACCTGACTCCGTGCGATAGCTACCTGCACCCGTACGTAAACGCGTCAGGTAAGCATGGCCCCCTCGAAGCATCCCCGAAATATTGGCCGCCAAGGCCGAATCGGTGGCAACTTGGCAGTACATGCGTCGCGCTTGCAAAGTAGAGGCCAGGGCTTCCTGGACCTTGCCACATTGCATGCTGTATGCTGTCATGTGCTCGTACGTCTGTGTCCCGCAACGCCGTAAACTAAACTCGCGGGATCAGGAAATCGGTCATATGTGATGCTGCATTTGGTGTGAAATGAAGGGCGAGGCTGAGTGCTTGGTGAAAGCCACAGCCCCTGCGACAGATCTTGTTGCTGTCTGAAGGCGAACCCCTTTGAGAAGGACATCTTGTAAGCTGCCGGGTTAGCCATCGACTTGGACACAGGGCCAGCCCCATGTCGGCTGCCTTGCAGCATATGGCCCACTCGAGCGCATCAGGGCTGCCGGAGCTACCCATGACCTAGACCACGGAATGCAAGGCAAAGGGGAATTGAGTTAGATGGCTACTTCGTAGGACCTGTCTAGAAAAGAATTGGAAGACGCCCTGTGTGTCTTGAAGAGGGAAAGGACGCTCTGGCTGGAAGTTTTCCCTTTTCTTCGGCATCGAGAGCCCCTATTCGTACCAGCCGTGTTTGTACGAGCCGATAGCCCAGGTCAGACCAACTGCCTCGATGAAGCAGCAGACCTCCATTGGAGGATATGAGCTGCATGATCCAGTGCATCAGCTCATTTCTTAGGTAGTTTCTACGTAGTAGGGGTTTGGATAGTCAGAATCACGGGCCAGTAAGGGCCATGGGGCCATGGTGCTCACTAGTGTGTCGGTAAATACCGACAAAACAAAACAATGCACGGGAGTTCACAAGAGTTCAATAAACTCCACGTAGACTCGGTTCTACCCGCATTGATGCACCGCCTCCTCACCTATAGCATAGAGACTAGACAGCTATCAACAATCCACTATCCGGGTTCTTAGATCTATCCACTATGCGTAACTCGACAAAGAGTTACGTCCTGGCCTTTCTGCCAATAAATCGACGTCATTTTATACTTTGCAAGTAGAAACCTAACTGTCACAAGTGGCAGGGTTTGGAGTGGCTGTGTTGAAGTGGATGGGTGGGGGAAAACTTTGCCCACCCTGGTTGCTGTCTTATACCGGGCTCTATATCAACCCCAACTATCCACAATTGCTTCTCTGTAGTAGGCAGCATCCTTTTAATTGTGAACAAGAGTTACATGATTCAGTGCATCAGCTCATTTCTTAAGTAGTAGGGTTTACTAGTTAGCCTTACTATCTAGTTCGGAAAAATGCCGTCGTGATGCCCCATGTAGACAAATAACATGATAGCAAATGGAAGTGAAATGGCTCTTGTAATTCATGGTGTAAATTTCACATGAAGGTAAAGTTAAGCATAAAAAAGGCTGTACTATTCTCTTCCCCAAGAAATATAAATACAGACATATTCCCCCTTCATCTCTCGTTCCCCTATTATTCATTCATATTATTCCCTACAAACCCTTTTCAACTATCAACGCAGCCAATATGATGAGACTACTTGCTACCGGCCTTACCCTTTTATCTGTCACAACAGCTGATAGTATTGGTGGCGATCCAAAGAGCGTTGGCCAGAACAAGACGCAACAAATCGACGAGCTTGTATTCCGAACTCCTCTTTCTGAGTTTACAACTATACGTGAATCGTCTACTCGGAACCCCCTTCTCAACTGGGAATCGAATGGATGCTCCTTCGTTGCAAACGCGCCAGGTGGTATTAGCTTCTTGCATGCCTGTGATCGCCACGACTTTGGCTACTCCAACTTTAAGGGTCAAGGCCGTTTTTATCCGGCCGCTAAATCGGATATTGACAAAAGGTTCTATTGGGAGTAAGTGCCTCATAATGCGGATATTTATTTCCCTCCTACTAATATACTCTAGTCTTGTTTCCATCTGTTATCAGCACTACAAAGAGAATCCCCCAAACGAGCCAAGATTCGGTGACTGGGAGCGCGTGCCGTCGCCTAAATCAGATCCAGACAACTGTTTCTATAATGCTCGTATCTACTATGATGGCGTTGAACTGCTTGGCCACTGGGGGGACGAGCCAGACACCGTGCCTGAAGGGCTCCCAAGAGAGCGACAGAGCCCGGTAGCCGCATTACCCGATCCCAAAGCCAAAGGATCTAAAGACCCGTTTACCGGATTCGTTGATCCCACTGTCACACCCGGGTATCGATGGCATCTTGGAAGGTTCCGGAAGATAATAAGATTTTAGGAGGTCTGTTGTTTGGGTGCTGGCAGACCCCGGGCTGGAAAGGGAGAAAACTACAAAAAGACGGAGGAGGACTTTGTTGGGGTATTGGCATAGACCCTGTATCAGAAGAAAACTAAAAGAAAGAAAAAACGGAGGGCGACTAGGGACTTGGATGGCACGTAGACATATAAGGGGGTATTCAGAGCCTCTGGAACAGATGATTCCTCATCTGTTCACAGTCTTAGCAATCAAGTTCTTGCTTTTCCTCCTATTTTTGAGTCAACCTTTATTGCCGGCCTTCCCCCCCCCCC